>JAUZST010034126.1:0-28387 GCA_034779995.1 Parotocinclus haroldoi | reverse complement strand
TCTCTCTCTCTCTCTCTCTCTCTCTCTCTCTCTCTCTCTCTGTCTCTCTCTCTCTGTCTCTCTGTCTCTCTCTCTCTCTCTCTCTCCCTCCCTCTCTCTTTCTCTGTGTCAACGTATCCTCATGCTCTCAGTATTTGTTATTATACAGCACTTTGTTGTTTGAGCAGTGGCGTGATAAAACTTATTTACCTATTAACAATGATTGAACCCAAAAAATTCAAACTTAGATTCTTATGTTCTTAGATTCTATAATACACTGATAATCAATCCAGTCTGTGTGACGGTATACTGTATCTAAACTAGTTAGGGCCTAAGACTAAAACTTGCTTGCTAATCACTTGCTAGCATTAGTCTCTGGTCTAACTGGTAATCAGTTCTTATATATTATCAAGTACTTGCATAAAAACCTCAACCACATGTCTTCGGTTGCAAGTTCCAACTAAACAGATATTGATTCACATTTTAGTGTTAAAATTCTTGTTTGATCACAGATCCTGTTCTCACGGGGTAGCCAGTGATTATTTATTGTGCCAATCAGTAAGTTACAAATGTGCTTATAACCTAGTAAACGTGCCTCAGATTAGCCTTAAACTCCAATCTCATTCCTGAGCTTAAACTGGATTTGAAAGCTTTATAGATGTCTCTAAAAGCACAAGCCTTTGCTCAATATGGAAATCTTAATTTTGATCCAACTGCAGAACTTGATGATATATACGTAGCTCCATATAAGTTTCTCCTGAATTGTTGCCATTCTTTCACTTGGGATTTTAATTTGGATCACTTTTTCTCTACTCCTTCTGCTTCAGTTTTATCTTTCCAAATGCATTATCTAATCACTTAATCCTCCTGAACACTCCATCATATAAACACACCTAGTAGTGGATTCCATGCGATACAGTATCTTCAGGATCTATAGAAATCACAGATGTGGTGTCACCACTAATTCCTGAATGATTTCAGCCTTGGCAAATCATAGCCAGCATGGGTGGGTTTGAAAATGAGGCCGAGTTTTGGCCTTGTATGTTTGGTAACTGTCTTCAGTTAAATAAATAATTGCATAGATCACAACCACGGCATATAATCATGTCAACGCTGCACGACAAAGCAAGATCTCTTATCTTGATTTGATGAATGGGACTTCACTGATGTCTCACACTGGATTGAGGCGGTGATGAAATGGTTAAGAAACTGGACTATGGACCTGAAGATCCAGGGTTCAAATTCCACATGTGCCAAGCTACAGCTGGCCCTCAACCCAAAATAGTTTAGATTGCAAGACTGTATCAGTTGCAAGTCACTCTGAATAATGGCATGTGCTAAACGACTAAATGTAAACATCTAAATGAGTTTTAACTTCCATTAACGTCTATTCAAAAATCATCAATGCCACCATTAGGTAATAATTAGTATTTATGTTTTCATCTTTATTTACAAATACAACATGCAATCAAGTCGTACCATGCATGTTTAGTCATGAACAAACAGACTGACAGCACAAAACATCAGACCAATAAGATTTATGCTTTGCATTATGGGTGCTGATCAAACACCTTCTGGGCATAATGAAGAAGGTGCAATGTATTCGGCATTCATTAAAGAAAAAGTCACCGTCTCTGCGCATGCTACTTTGGCTGAATAATGTCAAACACTGACTTGTATGGTATGCACTGCATGCCACTGGATTTCTAGCAAATTCTTTTAATCGCAGCGTGTTTTTCTTTAGAAGCTGATACAAGTAGATGCGAACTCAGTATCATGAATCGGATTGAATTGATAGAAGAATGAATCGTTAAGCTTCTAGTAAGCACCAGATTTGGTTGACTGCCCAGCTTCATATGCATTTGCAGTAATTAGCAGACGCCCCTTATCCAGAGCGACTTACAAAAGTGCTTTAAGACATCAATAACATAATCTGTTCCTAATAATCAGGAATCTAAGCAAGAATAGATATGATTTTTTTATATGATGGTCAAGAGAAAAATGGTGCCTAGTTGTTTTTTGCACAACAACTTCTAATCGTGTCCAGCTGTCTGGCTCAGCATTTGTAAGACTGGATGGTGTAGAAAATACAAACGTTGGGGAGGTCATTGTGTTTCACCCGACTTTCACCCTCTAGGCTTTTACTGAGGTGTTTCTCTCATCCGGACGTTTATTGTATTAATTACAGGCAATATTAGTTCACATGACGTTTGTTATCCTCAGCGCTAGGGCATTTTTATTAAACAGAGCGTAATCACCTTGAAAGCGGTACTCACTCGGCAAGCATTTAAACGACTTCCCTTTGAACGGAACAATTGCAGACAACAGACGTTTGTTAATTGTAGCGCGAGCAGCGCAAAGAACATGCTGTTAACTCCTGCTGTGAGGACGGTTTAAATATAGAATGAGAACATTCCTCAATGAATATCTAGAAAATATACAAGAAAGCATTTAAATACACATGGTTGATGCTGGTCCAATGCTAGTTTAGCAGGTTAATCAGCAAAAGCTTTTTGGCTCAGTGGCCGGCAACCAGGGTGGACTATGAAACTACTCTCTATGGGCATCTGCTAAATGACTAAAGGTAAATCTAAACTAGTGAACCAACACACGCCGGTTAAGTTGGTGACAAGTTGGTGACTGTTTTTGTAGATGATGGACCAGGCTAAGTGAGTTTAAGGCAGTTGGGTGTGAAGATGCTTACATATCATGAAGAGTTAACCACCCTGCAATTGGAATGTGACAATTCCTCATTAACAGATAAATACAAAGAGCCCTGGGGGTAACAGGAATATAACAGACACTATTGCAGATGGTTACCCCCTTTTGACTTGATTGATTTGATTTTAGGTTTTAATGCCATGTTAGATGGCAGCGTAGGTAATTAGACACATTATTTACAGTACATTAGGGATTATCTTGTTCAGGGTATTTTTGGTGATAGGCTTTAGATGTGTGGCTTCTGTCCTATGTCTGCAATGATCCATCTTTGGCTTCTCTTAGTTTACCATATCTCTCACAGAGTTTGGTATAGAAGGTTTTTGCCAACCATGTAAATAATTTAGACATTTAGCCAACAAGGAAAGAGGTTCACGACAAGGTTTGCAGAGAAGGACATATGCTCCCCTATCAAGTGCTCGTGTGTTACCTGAGTGTGGATGACATGGCATGTGGAGTAGGAAAAAGGAAGCCTAGTGGTTCAGGTACAGGGCTATGGACCAGAAGGTCCAGGGTTCAAATCTAATTTCTGCTAATCTGCCAATGACGGGCCCTGACCCCACATTT
Organism: Parotocinclus haroldoi; assembly: GCA_034779995.1. NCBI lineage: Eukaryota > Metazoa > Chordata > Actinopteri > Siluriformes > Loricariidae > Parotocinclus > Parotocinclus haroldoi. The sequence goes on along the minus strand of JAUZST010034126.1, from coordinate 25,123 downwards.
GCTTAGATTGATTGGATACGACTTTATTAGTTGTAAGTTGCTCTGGATAAAGGTGTCTGCAAAATGACATAAATATGAATGTATTTCATACATTACTTGTATATGTTTATGAGTTGGTCCTTGCACTTTTCAAATTGTGTTTCTGGTTGAGTGTTAATTCTACCCTCTTATTTACCCCTCATCTACTGTAGTGGGGATGTAGGCTGATCCTGGCCAGGAATTTACGCTCCATAACTGGTGGAGGACATACATTATCCACTATGAAGATAACGAAGATATATGGTTGGAGGGCGGTGTTGATGAGAATTTTCCTCTGTGGAATTTCTGATTTCCTAACTCTGCTGAAATCCAGTTGAATGTAGCACGGATGACGGGACATTCCTCAGCATCGGGTACATGATGGATTCCCCAAAGTTCACTCATTCCCCTTATCGGCAGACATGATGGGAGCGGCACGTTGGTCTAGAGGTTAGCGTGGTTGCCTCACAGCTGCTGCATCCCAATATGATCCAGACCTCCAGACTCCACCAGTGTGGTGTTTCCCCTGGCCACATGGGTTCACTCCGAGTACTTTGGTGATGTTAAATAAAACCAAGTAGTGCGTAGGATTAGGTTTTACCAATGAAAACAGAAAACAAGTTGAAGATGTTTAAAAGGAAAGTGGTGAGTTCAAATTCCAGGACTGTCATATCACCAGTGATACACTACAGGTGTCCATCCTGAACCAATGCCACTCTAGTTTTTGACATTAAAAGCGACAGCTCCTCAGATCAGCAAGCAAGAACGGCTAAACATAGTAACATCATATCGTCTTATCATTCTTGAATCCCTTCCCAACCTGAATTCAAATCTAAGCATGTATGTGTAACTCCAAGGAGAAGTGGTCATTTTGGTGATGGACAGCACGTTCTGAGGAGTATCTTATTGAAAAACAACTTCTCCTTAAAACGTACAGGCAACATTTCGAACCAAATTCACAATTGTCCTTTTGTTCCTCAAGTGGCCATGGACTAAACTACAACCAATGTGCTTTTTTCATTGTAGCCAAGTCGACAAGCAGAGTTTGTTCAACAGCCAAGCCTCAACAGCTAACAGATGCAGAACATGTCTGAGAAAAATCAGTGACCCAACACATCCAAAAACATTACAGCAACTCAGCGTAACCAGAAGGAATGATTCTGAGTCTGTGGTATCCTTAATGTGACACATAGCCGGAAATGAGTTAAAACCAGATAACCTAAGCCAGCCAGGCTGTATTTTGTCACCAAAACATTGCAACCATGTTATTTCTTAAAACCAATTATTCTGTGTTAACTAGAAAGTACAACGATAACTGCCGATAGTCTTTTAAATGCTTCATTTAGGAAAAAGATTTAACACAAATCTTTGTGTTTCTACTGAGTATTTTTGCCCGAAGCAGTTGCACAAATCTGACCAGCAGATGTCGCTAAGGCATGGATTTTTGGATTTTGAATCACTGATTCATTTTTCAAATCGCTTGGTTTGAAATGTCAGAAATGTCTCATCATTTAGCAGAAGTCAAGACAGTTTGTTGTAAGTTCTTTGTGGATAATTAAGATTTTTTTCACTGAGAAATGTAAGTAGTTTACACGTATCTTTATTACGTGATTACAATAACTGGAACTATAAGGCGTTACAATACTAGTTATATGAAAAATGTAAAAAAAAAATACTACTGTAACAAGTGTTACATTGTAACACTTTTCCCCAACAGTAGGACTGCTGCTTCAGGTGATTTGTGCTTAACAATAATAGAAGTTTGTTGTCCAACTGGCTATAATCTGGGTACATCAGTTTATGAATCTAGAGCTAAAAATCAATACATCAATAAATCGATACATAAAGTGTTACCTGTTTAACTGTACTCTTTTGGATTTCATAATTTCCTTACTTATAGGACAAAGCAGAATGTGTATGCCTTATTTTTTCCCTGCCAAAATAACGATGACTAGCCAACAGTGTAGATGTCCAGCAGCTGTCCATAGCTTTTTATTTATACCTTATATAAAAATAGAGGAAATGCGTTTCCATTTTCCAGAAAGTTTACAGTTTTGCAATTTCATAAGACTTCTCCTGTGACCTTGATGGCTCTTAGTATGTAAATGTTTATGGAGAGGTGTGTTGTCAGTTTGGGGTATCTCAACAGCTGGTTAGCGTCACCCGTCAGTGCTGGATCCCTGCCCTTCCCCCAGACGCTTGACCCCAGGCGTCACTTTAAGGATTCCTCAGAGGTGCCATTGCACCACAGTTCTGGTGGACGGGATCTCACTTGCTAATGTGGCGCAAACATATGCTTGACTTTGTACTTGAGGAGCCTGTTCTCGTTTTCAGGTTCCATTTAATCAACCGAAAATACACACTAGGCTAAAAGGAATGGGTCCTCACTGTGACGTCCAGCTGAGAACGATCTCCACACAGTTGGCTTCCACAGAGACTTGTGAAGAACATTTACCCTTCATAGACTTTCCATTATAGTCACTATAATGTTTATAGAGGTACGCGGGCAAGTGAGTGCACCGAGAGCTCTGTTCAGCTTCCTGCTCTGCTGTTGCCGAGAAGACAAACACAGCTGGTCACCTGATGTGATACCACGAAACCACGTCGGCTACGCAAACGCAGGTCCAAGGTGTCGTGGTGTCACTTTTCAACAGTGTGTGAGCATGAGAAGCTTAAACTGTGAAAACGTGACCGTCTGGGTTGCCTTTCATTTGACTGCTTGTGTTTGGTTATGAGAGGAGCTCTGCTTGTTCAAAGACCACTATCCCGCACCAGACTTCTGGGTGGTCTTCTGATGTAATTAAATCTCGTTAAAGCATCTCCATGTGTTAGAAGAGCGTGACTTGAACAGATGCACCGTTTTTCAGTGTGGAGATGCGACAGATACCTACGCAATGAGAGCATTTTACTGTTCATTTGACTAAGTGTCAAGACACATTGATTCATCTGAATACACAGACCATCATCAAATACCAAACATTGTGATAGAGATTTGTGTATAGTTTGTCCAACCGGTCAAGGTTACAATTCTGGAAGTACAAAAATGTTGTATTTTGTTCAGCTCAGACTTCCAGGCGAACACCATTTCCATCTCTGAAGCATTCGCCCACGATAATGTTTTCTGAAATGAAAGATGAGGTACACGAGAAAGATAACCTTTTTATGTTTTGCCAATCCAGACTACTAGAAGCATCTGACAAAATTCTCACTCCTCGCTCACTTTCCATACCCAAATTCAAATTCATGGCAGAGTCATGGCAACCTAATCTGAATAGGCCTCAAGTCAACATGCGTGCATACACACACCTACACACACACACACACACACACACACCTACACACACACACATGCGTGCACACACTCACACGGTGCTGGTGTAGAGGTTATTGTACTGGAGTGTGAAGCACAAGGTCCAGGACTTAAATCTGACCTCTGGCAGAAGCTGTCACTGTTAGGTCCTTGAGCAAACACAATTTTTTGGACTGTAATATAGAAAAGTACCCTGGAAAACATTGTCTGCCAAATGTAATTGTAAGTTCTACACAGACAGCAGTCAGGCAGGGTATCTGGACAGTATTAACCACAGCACCACTGTACCACCCTGAAAAATTTAAAGATGCAGTTCCACATACAAATTCTACCGTAAATTGTGATGAACCCTCAACGAGGGAAAGTGAAGAATAGTTACAAAGAGATTGTGGTAAATAAGTCCACAGTTTGGGCCCATGATACTGAAAGATCTGCCCACAACAGTGGACAATCTCAATTTATGGACAGACAGACCATCTGTATTAGACACCCTCAGTGTTCAAGCAGGGCTGTAGGGGTCACGGGACATGGTTCCAGTAATCCATGTCCTTCGTCTGCTTGTCTTCAGCAAACTGTTTATGTGTTTTCTTGTGCATCATCTTTAGAAGAGACTTCTTTCTGGTGTGACAAATGCCACGTAGACCAGTTTGATATACTGTGGAGCGTATGGTCCGAGCACGGTCAGGCTGCCCCCCCACCCCTTTACCCTTCGCAGCAATGCTTGAAGCACTCCAACATCTATTTTCAAAAGCCAACCTCTGGATATGATGCTGATCCTGTGCCCCCAACGTCTTCGGTCGACCGTAATAAGGCCTGTTCTGAGTGGAACCTGTCCTGTTAAACCGCTGTATGGTCTTAGCCACCGTGCCGAAGCTCACTTTCAGGGTCTTGGCAATCTATTTATAGCCCATGCCATCTTTATGTAAAGCAACAATTCATTTTTTCAGATCCTCAGAGAGTTCTTTGCCATGAGGTGCCATGATGAGCTTCCAGTGATCAGCATGAGAGAGCGAGAAGATGATAACACGAAATTTAACACACCTGCTCCCCATTCACTAATGTGAGTCACATGATACAGGGGAGGATAAATGGCTTATTGGGCACAGTTTGACCATTTTCACTTAGTTGTCAGACATTAATGGCTGTGTGTTGAGATATTTTGAGGACACTGCTTACACTGTTACACAAGCTGTAGACGGAGTGCTTTACATTGTATCAAAGTGTCATAACTTTAGTATTGCCCCATGAAAAGATGAAATGGTGAGGGGCGTATTCACTTTGTGAGATTGCTCTAGATAACAGGTTCTGCTAAATGACTTCAGTGTAAATGTAAGCTGTGGTGCAAAACACAACATCTGAGTTTAATTTTTTAATCCGTATTTCATATAACCATTCAGTTATTGCAGCTCTGATGGCTTACCAGAGCCAGCTGCTGAAAAATACAGTATGTAACCGCTTGGGTGGGGTTTGTGAAGTAGAGGTAGGGTGGGGCTTTTACAGCACTCTGAGATGAAAAGTTCAGAGTTAGTTATCTGCTATACTTTGCCATTTGGAAAGTGGATATTTCAATGTATGTTCACTGATAGACGTCTAGTGTCAGTCTTCAAAAGTACTCATTTTATGTATTTGCTAGATTGCATTCTCATTTTGACCGAGAGAGTTTCTGATAGGTCAGTCAGTCAGTCTGGCTCAGCTCTGGTGTATGTAGAGCTGGACTGGGTGAGACGTGGTATGCTGTGCAAATAATCAGCTCTCTGGACAAACCCCAGGTTTATTATTACTACAATGGGTCCTCTGTTAGCCACGGTTTATATGCCAACTGTCTCTCACTCCCGTTCACGAGGACAATGAGCATGAAAGGAGAAGCACAGAAACTCACGTTTCACATCATTAGGCAGAGATTTTAAACATTAGTTTGCTTACTTTTATCTGAAAGGATCGTTCATTGTTCAGAGTCTTGGCAGTCCTGGATGAAAGTTTGAGAAGACGCAGTTACGCAGATACCCTTGCATAAACATACAGTCTCCGTGAAGAAATTTCCCTCATTAGCTCTCTCTTTACTTCACTGTTCGCGAGACGTTTGCATATTTCGTACAAACCAGTGTAGGTGTAATGTGTTGCAAAGTAACTCAGCTGTATAATTGAATACCATTTCATGCTATATTAATAATGCCTTTTAAGAACGGCTTCATTCTTCAGACACATTGCACAACTAGAGACTTTGTAGAAGCCAGTCCACCCACCCAGTGGCCTTCTCTTAATCGTATAGATATATGAGGAACTTGAACCCTTGTCCCCAGGGACACCAGCACTACTTATCATGCTGCCCCACAAATAAAACCCCAAATAAGAGCACCAGCAAAATTAGCAATCCAGCCACTATCAGAAAAGGCTACACACTTCACCAAACAGATGTTGGTGTTTGGCTTCTGACAAATCCAACAACATCTGGCCATTCCATTTAATCAATATCCATATTATCCCTTATTTTGTACCTACATCAACAGCAGTAAATACAAATTCTGATTTATTTTAGCATACCACAGCACAATGCTTCTCCAATTCCTTAAACATATTCAAAATATAAACATACACAAAAATATTTTCAAACAACAATCAGAAAAAAAAACATTGCCCCTCCCATTCACACCACAGTGAATCTTTCCAAATTTGGGCGGGAACTGCAGACTACAAATCCCACGATCCACTGCTGTTCAGGCCCTTTGGCTCACTGTAGAGTAACCTGGAGTTATGGCTGACACAGGTAAGCTGAGACACAATCGAAGCTTTTAATAGATTTTTACAACATATGTCCAAGTAGAACATAAGAAGCTGTGAGTTATTGTAATGTTTGGCTGCCATCATGAATTATGTCAAATCGAAGAGCCTGCTATGAATAAAGCTCTTTTAAATAAAGTGTAAACCGTGATGGTGGTCCATGATTAACAGTCTGTAAATAAGGAATGGACGTTAGCGCAAATATTTGAATATATTATTTGGACTTTGAAGACATGCAGTACTGCAGAGGTGGATTATGTTTGATTGAAACACTTTTGTTTACACTTTATATTGCAAACTAGCAGATAAAGAAGTAAACATCATGCAAGCCAGACTAGGACAGAAACTGGATTAGGGTGAAAGACTCCTGTTTTTCTTCTATGCGCATTCAGCTTTGAGCCAAAGGATATTGGATCCAAATATAAATTTCTGCATCTTTCATAAATACCACACCAACAATTAATGTATGCTACAAACAAAAGATTTTCAGAGTGCTATTAGATTTGCTATAGTATAATGTACTTGAATAGATACAGATTTCATTGCCATTACTTTAGTTTGAGTACTGGAGTGAGTAAACACAGTCTTGATCTTGGCAAGGCCTCAGTCTCGGGATAAGGCGGAGGTTGGAGGTAACGTTAATTATAAACTGAACTACTTGTGTAGTTTTATTGAATATCAGCAATCAATTAAATTGTCTGATATAAAGATTGTAACTGTCCATTTTTGGCCACTCCCTTTACTTAATGAAGTTTAAGATAGTTTTTGTTTGAGGGCAGATTAAAGTGTTATGTTTTGACACTTAATAATGAATAGAATGGATGTTGTTGGCTATATTCAGATGACTGTTGTTTCTGATAAGAAGAAAAACGAGCATCATAAATCATCATGGTTTTTTTTTTACTCTTTTATGATGAAAGCAAATCTTAATTTTCAGATTCAGTCTTTTCTCTGTCACACTTGATCATGGTCTTGACATGGATTTTTCCTTAGGCTTGACTATAACACTAACATTAAAGTAATAGAATCAGTGGGCAGCATGTATGTAACACAGCTCCCAATCGTGCATCTTGTGTGTAATCGTGTTTGTAAAGGAATTGTTTACTAAATCATTGACTTATATTAGCAACGTGGGATTAATTCAGGTAAGATTGGTTTATGTAAAGCCAAGAGCAGAGCAGAGGCGTGTATGGAATGGCTTACTGTGTCAAAGGTGAAACATAAATCCAAATGAGTATCAACATACAGCAGAGTTTTCACATCATCTCACTCTTCACTCCACGGTTCATGGAAAACACTTTCCAGCAACACTAGAGGAGTTTATGTATCTCATGTCTGTACTTTTTTGTGAATTATTATTATTATTATTATTAATAATAATAATAATAATAATAATAATAATCACTTAATTCTTCATCACATACTCACCCATTAGCTAGCATTTGGTGACAATTTACAATAGACAGTCCACCTGGACCTGTTAAAAAAAACAACACATTTTCAGATCTTGGGCACAAAATTTGGGTATGTTGAGTGACTACCAACCCGCAAACTAAAATCGGTCATTTTTTAATGAGCTGCCTAAGTCCAACAGTGGAATTCAACAAACCATTTGGCTCAGTATCCTACGTCACAAAGCACTTTGTTAGAATTATAACATCCCAAATCTGATTAATGTCACCCGTGGCATAAACAGTTTGGACCTGCTATCAATCAAAGCAAAAACCAAGTATGGCTGCAATGGCTCTGCTATTGTCTCGATATTCAATATCATTATTCAAGGTCAATATTTGGCATAAACAACATGAATGCATGTGGTAGTGTATTGGGGGATATTTTCTTGTCACACTAGGCCAATATCTATTGGGCAGTGTTTAAAATCCGCAGCCTACCTGAGTATTGTTGCTGACTCTGTCCAACCCTTTAGGACCACAGTGTATCATCCCCTTATTCCTACTAATTTGTAAACTTCATGAGGCTATCATGTCAGTAAGAACCAAAACCAAAATGTCTTCAGCACCTAATTGATTCTGTCATGAAGGTTAAAAGCACGGTGAAGGCAAAAGATCCAAACTAGTACTACCAGTATGAGCTATATAGGGTTTAACTAAACAGGAGTCAACGGCAGAGAGGGGATGAGTGTGGAATGTTTGAGTGTCAGAGGTGACTCATAAATCCAAAAAAGAATCCTCTGAGCAAAACAAAGACAACATGCAGAATCCTCTGATTTTTCTCATTCTTCATGCAGTGGTTTACAGAAATCTTTCTTTCTCCACCAGTGTTGCGAAACAACACATGGGCGGAACTGAAAAACCTCTTACTACTTCTTTCAATGATTCATCTTCAGTAATTGCTTTATCTCCGAGCATCACATAATTACCGATTATCTATATATAATGCCCAAGAACTTTTATAGTAACCATGACTACACCTGCTGTTACGATTTAAGATGAAACCAAACATGACTTTATATGATATGAAAAGGGGAATCGTGAGCAATCGTGAGAGAACACCTTGTATCCCAATATCAGTATTGGGTTTGTGTTAACTCTTTTATACATGCATATACATTTGTACATCTATACATATAAATAAATATACCAGCAACACAGGATTTAAACCAGTAAGCGAACAGAGTATCTGTAAAGCCAACAGCTGAGAGGGGATGATTGTGGAATGGTTAACTGTGTCAGAGGCAGCTCAAGTACAAACAAAAAATGCTCGGAGGAGGAGGAGGAGGAGGAGGAGGAGGAGATCATCAAGAGCATGTAGAAGAACTTTCTCGGAGCTATGTAATGTATAAAACCAGACTTGGAGTTTGAAAATGTCATTATAGTCCTGTAGGGTTGGGCCGTTTTGAAGAGCATTTCAGAACTTCTTTTTTTAGATATTCGCGTAAAGCAATCTCCTTACATTTGCGGAGAAGTAATTATTCATTTATAATGGATTACTTTTGTGCCTTCCACACCCTCGTCTTATACGATTTCCCGTAGTTACTGCTTTAAAGCAAACCCACTCCAATTAAAACCATGTGGTGCTGTAACATAATTCAGCAAAATGAGAAATTAAGGAGGAAGAAGTACTACAGCCCAAACTGAAGAATTACCACAAACAACAGTTTATGTTCAGGTCTGAAGAAAACATTTGGAAGTTATAACAGTGAATCGGCACACTGGTACGCTCTTAACACCCAGACTGAGGATTAGCTTGACCAAGTTTAAACCAAACTATATTAAATTTGGATGCTGCAAGATGAAGCTTACCCTAATGCAATGTCCGATTAGCCTCAATGTCTATAAATAAATTATTTTAAGATTCTACAAAGTCTTAAAATACTTAAGTACATTTTCTGGATTCCACTTTGTTTAAATATGTATGGTAGTCACTAGTAGTCTGTTTGTACTATTCAGTATCATGATTCTGAAGCGGAATACGGGCATAGACAGAAACAAAACATGCTTATAGGCACAAGCCAATGTGCAGACCTCACCTCGCCAGAGGTGGCATATAAACCCAGAGATGCTTATCGAGCCGCTCAGGATCAGCTGGTAGAGCTCCAGTGAAGTGCCAGATACTTGTATGAGTTTCCTGAATTAAAGGGGCTGGATCTGTGGTAGACCCATGTACTTTTTTGGTTTATGTACGTTCACTGTGCATGCTCACTACATAAAGTGTAATATAATGATATTGTGGAACCCGAGTACTGCACTTATGTATATACTCATGATTCTTAACCCAGAGTAGGTTGGATTATAATCAGTTGTACAACACTTCTAAATATTGAAAATCTATGATGGTTTGGAGCCCTGTCTGGGGTCCTTCCTGCCGGGTGCACTGTGCTGCTGGCTAGACTCCGACTCTGTCGGCCCTGACCAGGGTCAGGCGGATTAGACAGTGAGTGAATAGATGATGTAAACTATGTAAATGTAAACTAGTACATATTGTACAATGTGTGATGGTCTAAATTTGTTCTGGGTACAGCGGTTTCTATTCTATTTGCCGAAATTGCTGCTTGGTGTGAGCAGATTGGGACCCTGTCCAAGGGCGATTCCAGGATAAAAGCTTCAGGGTAATTTTGGGATCAATGATGTAAGTTTTAGAGCACCTAATGAGACTAACCCCAATGCCCTCTCCTCCCTATTGGATCATAGCATTTGGCGCTAGATATATTTAACGTTCTGTGGTATTCCAAGTGTTCTGTTGTATACCATGCACCCAGTGTTTCTAGGACTGGCTCTGGAACAACCTATAACATTACTAAAAATATATAAATGAGAAAAAACGCCAACAATCGTTCCTAATTAAAACCATTCCAGATACAATGTATTCAAAGTATGCAGCTTGAGACCAATTCTTTGATCAAACACACATAAGAAGTGGCGTTTACTTTGGATGGAAGTAGAGGAAGAAGTCTGCAGTTTGGTGAGAGAAAGCAGTTTGGATTGGACACCTTCTTAAATAGTTGATGACCTCATTCTGTCCTTCCTGTATCTTTCTACAGACAGAAAAGGAAACAAAATGAGATAATACAGAGAACACATTGAAACACATTAATTATGGCAGGTTTACGTCAGGATATTTTGCAGTAACCTTAATTGTTAAATGCTTGCAGACAATTGCTTCGACTCAATAGTTTGGAATCTTATCATCTTCTGGATTTGATTCCACCCCATGGTGGTTTTACGTCCTAAAACTTGTTCTTGACTTCAAATTCCTGGATTTTCTTTCTTTTTATCTAATTATTTATTTGTATGGCGTTCCTTTAGTAGTTACAAGGATTTCTGAATAATCTTCCAGGAAATCTTGGAACACAACAAACTTGTGTACACTGACTCAAGCATGTAACTGGAATCTCTCCTGTGTTCTCTCTCACTCAGCTGCCCCCCTTTTTGTGTTTTCAGGCATTAAACAGACTCTCACAGATGACGTGCATTGTGTTTAGTCAACTCAGGGAACCACATGCACGTGTACAACGAGCTCGTACTCTCATCAACCACACTGACACGCAAGCTTATGGGAATAAGAAGGCAGATGAGTTTGATGGAGTGGGCTTTACAGGATATGTTCTTACAGCCCGAACACGACTCCCATTTTGTCCCCAGTTCTCGTTTGAACTCCTGCATTCTTGCTGCATTACATCAAGGGCCAAGTACAGCTGCTGCTGGAGGGTAGGTGAGGTCACGCTTACCGGGGGATTGTAAAAAAGAAACGAGGTGTTTTAGTTTTGAATGAAAGCGCTGTGGTGAAATCAGTGCCTATGTCTTTATTACAGCAACGTCATATTCGCAAAGTAATCCATCACTGAGCAGAGATGAAAGGGCAAACCAAATTTTTGCTGGACAAATCCAGCTTCGATCAGGGTAAAACAGTTCAGGTTAAATTCAGCTTGGGCTGTACTTGTATTTTTTCATAACCTACTCTTAGAGAACGTAGTACAGGTATAAATATGTCCTGGATGGGATGCCCCAGTATAGAACCACAATTGCTGTAAGGATGACAGTAGGTAACTCAACACAGGGTTAACTGCAAAAGTCATAGCCACCATTAAATATACTGTTTTAGCAATAGCATAATGACCATATAAAAGGGTCGATGAATGGATTTGTCACTCCATATTCCTCTTTTCCGCTGATCTTCATTCCAATCTTTTTGAACTTTAACATATCTTAGCCTTTTCACCTTGTTCCCCTTCCCAAAATGTGGCTTCTTGAATTGCCCCTTCCAAAAACATGTCTTGGCATCCCGATGAGGCTGCCAGATGCTGCTATATCTCAAACGTAAGATGAGGTCACATGATGTACTTCCCACTGTAACCTATGGAAGCTGTTTTTTCAGTCATTTATGACTGCAGTTTCCTGTATTTTAATAAAGAGACTGATTAATAATTTAAGACGGTATTTACACTAGACACTTATATTAGATTAGGTATACTATACAATAATTGTATATCTATCTGATGGCCTATTCTGCCATTTCATGACTGCGACTGGCCATGGATACAGGTCATGCTAATGTGAATAAAGACAATGTGGTTTAGATCTGACTAGAGAAATATTGCATATCTGAGTTCATTTGTCTTGAGAACTTTTTAAATGCGAAAGTCAGTGTGCATAAGGGAGGTACAAATAGCAGCTTCCAGAAAGAAAACCCTCATTCTGCTGTGTGATGTTTAATGGATATGGATTGGAATACATTTGGGCAAATAAGGAATCCTTTTCAAAGTGAGATTTATGATGAAATCATTGCTGGTTCTTTCTATCCACTTACCACAAAGTGCACCCTTTTTAACCACCATGGCATCTAACAGGCCTCAATGATCCTGTCTAATGAGCTCTGACTGACCCTACTGACATCTACTTAAAACACCACATCTCTCAGAGTTTTTCCTTTAAGAATGGAAGAGGTTCTTTTTTCCCCCCCTTTCCTGTTCTTATGTTCGGAAAATCTTTACTGAGAGTTTCTCTTCTTCCTCTCCAGCTGGGAATTTCTCCACACTAGGGTTTGCTCCACCTACATCTCACAGACTCCATCATAAACCCTGCCCAGAGATTCAACCAAACCGCCATTCCACTCCACCTTATACACAGGCCTGTTAGTGCGGGTTCATCTTTTCTTTAAACAAACCGGCTTGTTTATGCTTAATGCCTGTTAAAGTCGAGGTGTTGCAGGATGGAAGATGCACTGAATTTAAACCAGACGTGTTTAAACCCTTTATGCACTTTGCCTATCTATAGCTTTAATGTCTTCTGCAAAGATGAACCTCACACATGACCATGATTTGTGCTAAGCCTAACCATGCACATTGTCTCTATCTCAACCAGGGTTTATATAAAGTTTACCCATGAACACAAGTCCAGGCGTTTAGTCCAGGCTAATTCCTGGTTTCTAAAGACTTCTTTCTAATGACAATAGGCTGGAGTCTCTGCAAACTCCAGGAAATGGTAATCTAGTCTTTTGAGACCAAATGTAACTTTCTGACCTCTGCACAAACCATTATGCATGGCACTGCTTCTCACACTGACAAACCTGCAGTGAAGCAAAGTGGTGGCAGCATCATATAGTCAGGATCTGCTGGTTAGAGTCATGGTCAAGATAGATGGAGCCAAATCCAGGGCACAATAAACATACACATACTGTACAAATACTGTACAGCACAGTAATGTCTAATGGCTAACATTAGATTTGTTGTTTTAGCGATGGTGTAATGACCATATTACCCGTATAACAATGTTGAAAATTAGGCTCTTCACGCCATAATACTCATATCATAATACCTTTTCATTTAGCACGTCTGGCCCTTTTTTTTTACCCGTTTCCCCTTCCAATAAGCCTGTTCCATTGACTTTAGAAGGGTCAGCTTGGCATACCCATGATGCTGCTGTTGCTCAAGTGTAAGGGGAGGTCACACTAGTACTTGCCACTATAGCCTATAGAAACTGTGTACTTCTTTTTCTGTTTTTTGATACTTCATAGACATTCCCCGTGATATATTTTGTATTCTAATATAGTCTGAGAAACGGTGATATTATATCGGTCATTATATCAGTGCAATGGTATTTCTAATTTAACTGTGACCTTTGATGTTTGCACAGAACTGTAAATTAGCCAAATTGTAAACAAGGCGTTTAAGTTCATTTTAAAGTTGTAACACTATAACAAATAAATGAAACTCTTCAGGAGGATCAATACTTATGCAAGGCAATACCTCAGAGCCTGTGTGCTGAGCTAGGGTGCTTTCTTAATTATACATCAGATCATGACTTTGGTTAATTTGCCTGCTGACCTGTTAATCCTCAAATATCTGATGACTAGATTAGAGACTCGAACTTAAATCCTACTCATATCTACCATAATGGATGTCATTTTACTATCTGGCTTATGTAGCCTATCAAGCTGCGTTTGAGATTTTTTTGTGAGTCCAAGTCTAGACCAAGATGAATACCAACAGTCCTAGTTTAAGAGGGGCTAGATGAAGGCGTCCCAATCAAGTCCAGAAAAACGTGTTTAATGCAATAATGAATCAGGCATCTGAACTTTCATGACATAAAAAATAAACTGTCAACTAAGAATTGAATGGTGTTCATTTCAATTCTTAGAATAATTTAACTTAACTTAAATTAGCTTAATTTTGGGTAGTAAAAGCAGCAACAATCTAATCTAAGAACAAGCGGATAAGCTATGAGCATTGCGACTGGATGGCTAGATTGAACAACACATACTTTTGCTTGCTACTTGCTAAGTGGCATAAGCAGGAAAAATAAAAAATGCTGCGGCAAACGTCCATGTGCGCCTCTCCAAATTATGTGTCTAAAACCTTCTTGTTTACTTCAGGTTATCTCCCTTTAGCTAGGCTGCTATAGTTAGTGCTGCCGGAGTTTCATGCTGCACATGTCATCAGTGATTGTTAATCCGTCAGTGACTCCTAATAGGCTCCTAACCCACAAGTAACTACATTTTCTCTTTTCTCTCAGAGGTGATGTTCCAGTACCAGTTCCAGCACCACACACTTAGACGTTCCTTCACCTCAGCGTCACTCTACTGGTTTCATCAACAATAACCAGTCCCACCAGTGCAGGAACTCCCTCCATCGTTTGGACATTAGGAGACAATGTGCCTCCAAGGACCTCCCACTGAGGACTGATTTTATAATCTGTTTTATTTACTTTATTACTAAATTAAATATTAGATATTGTTATTGATTATTTACTTGATTTTACTATTAATTTAATATGCCTTTAGGTATTTATTGAATTAACATCTAGGCCACTCATGGAGGTCGTGTCCCATTATGAGTTTTGTGAGAAACCTCCCAAGGTTTCTTCCTTCTACTTTCAGAGGTAACATACGATTGTAAAGCTGCTTTAAGACAATGCTCCGTTGTAAAAAGCGCTATAGAAATAGATTTGAATAGAATTTCTGAATCATCTGAAGAGAAAATGGAAATGCAGGTTCAAGTCAAAACTAAGTATGAGCACACCCCAGACAACACAGATACCAAAATCAGACTAGAGTACGACAGCTCCAGTTACCAATGAGCTAACTTTGCATGCATTCAATGTTTTGCTTTTATTAATATATAATTATTTAATCAGCTAAAACAATAATAATGTTAATTAGGACTTTGCTATTGATATGTCCCATGTGTAGTTGTGACAAAATAAATTGGACCCAATGAAAAATGAAATAATTGTTTCACACACTATAATAAATAGAGTATCAGAGCATTAATAGATCTGTTTGGGACAGCCTGAAATGCTCTAGACGTATTCATCTTGCTATTTTAATGGCATCTTAGTCATTCAAAATACAAATTAAAATGGATTACTTTCAGTAGTACTGTAATTAAGAAACAGTCTTTTCCCTTTGTTTTTGTCCCTTTTCCTTTTTCGAGAGTGCCCAAAGCTCAGCGTTTAGTTCTGTGTCTGTAGACGTTTAGTATGTCTGTAGAGCGTTCCTGTTTCAAAGAATGGACACGGGGCGTCTAGGAAAAATCTGGTATTTGGACTATGAAACTATGCCAGACAATACAACAAACAATAAGGCTTACTTGGGAAGAAAGTCCCATGACTACTAAATAAAACATTAAAATCAAAAGTTGTCTCTGCTTAAAGTGGCACAGGATTTTTGTCATCCTGACAGCATCGCGGAAATTCATCTAATGAAAGTTCATGTCTGCAGCTTTGTTCTGTTTGGCCATGATTTAAAACCAGGCTTAAATTCAAGAATCTGCTTCTCTCTGAAGTGAACCTGACATTCACCACGCTCTCCACATGAGACTGACATCTGGGTCCATCCAGCAACCAAACTGCAGTCTGATCTGGTTGTTGTGGGTTGTGATGTCTACCAAATAGTACATTACGGGACTTTTGAAAGCTTTTTTTCTTTTCTTTATGCGGACTTCAATGATGGACAGCAAAACAGCAAAGTCAGTACAATGATAACAATGTGAGCTGTGGAAAGCCACATAAAAGCCTGCTCGTTCCCTTACGTATATTCTGTGTACCTTAAGTAAACAGTCCTGTTATTTCTACATTCCAGTGAGATGTTCATTGTGTTAAATGATGCATTCTGTATGAACAGCCCATTCGTGTGCTTCTCACTATTCCATGACAGCTTGGAGCTAACAGGTTCTGACACAGTTTGGTTTTCAGTCGACTTAAAGTGCAATTAAAGTATCATTCGAGTTGTATGGAGCTTTTTCGCCAAGCTTTGTGTTTATATAGCTCTTGATTTCGTAATAATGGAATAGTTGGAATCCTGAATTGCTTAAAGACTGACAAAATCAGAATTCATAAGATAAAGGCTAAGCTGCACCTTAATGCAAGACTAGTCTCATAATTTCATAGTCCTTTACCAACACATTCAAGACAAATGTTTGCCATTTGACTATTTTGTTTATCCAATAAAAACAGCATATGTTGATTTTACACATTGGTTTGCCAGTCATTCACATGAAAAGCGTGTACAAATTGATTATACTTGCTAGTAGTCTAACTGGGTATGCTGGTGGGCTACCATAGTTTTGTGCATTAAGTTGCTTGACTGGTGTGGCATCGAACCGTCACCTGATGTTTTGCAACCAGCCGTTGTCTAAAACACAGCATGTAGTAGCCTTTGTGATAATTTGCTCACAATAGAAAATATATAAGACTTGTTTTAGTAACAATCCATTCATTAGGAATCTTCAGTTGCTTTTAGCTAAGGCAATGCTAAATGCTAAACTGTATCACCGTGCATGGCCGTTTCCAGTCCCATTCCTTTATAATAATTCACTATAAGAAATGGTCGGCATTTCGTTTTGACTTTCGCTATATGTTCACTTGTTAGCTTAAACTCAGCTAACTTAGCTTGGCTAATGCTAGCTCTTTGTAAGCAATGTAGCATACGTTTCAACAAAATTGCGCTAGATGCTGTACCTCTGTCTGAAATAATTTCCTGATCATAAATAAGTCTATTCTACACTCTATTTTAGGTTAGTAAGAGAGACGTGAGGGCAGATGTCAGACAGAACTCAAACAGTACTTATTTGAGATGGAAGCAGAAAGGTGTCACAGAGACTGGTGGTTTGATAAATGAAAGGTGTACAAAGATTCTAGCAATACCTTCACAGAAAATTAAACATGTAGACAGGTACATAACTGCATATCACAGCCCATCTTCAAATTTGACCTGAAGGAAATTGGTAGGGACCCAGTTAAGCAATTTGTCACAAATTTAAACTAGCTATGGTCCATTATGGGTAGTAATGTATTATACAGACCTTGATCACCTTGACTGACCAGTCTGTCAGACGCCTCGTAGACTTTGCTGGTTACACCAACGCACTGGTGTTTTGGCCATTATTTTTAACGCCACCATGCTGGCTAGGCAGCCAGGCGATTACGCCCTCGAATAGATGCCAGTTTAGAGTGACCGAATAACCTGTCTTTGGACTGTGGGAGTAAACCCACGCAGACACTGGGAGGACCCAGGCCACTCTACCCTGGGATTGAACCCTTCCTGCTGTGAGGCGGCGGTGCTACCCACGGAGCCACCGTGCCACCCGCCATTACGCAAACCAGGAACTACAAAATGGTGCTTAATCGAAATAGTACGTTATACAGGGACTAGGGAACAAATTCAAGCACACCTTCTGTTATCTGAGGTTTTGCTTTTTATTGCTTATGGTTGTGAAATGATTTACCTGTCAGAGTTGGCAGGTTAGGTAGGATCTTCCAGTATGCAATAGTTTGAATACATGTACAAGTTTTTTTTTTCTAGGAATTGAGGAATCCTGAATTATGACATTGAAACCACAATGATTTAACACACTTGGTTAGCCAGAGCTAAAATTAATCTTTGCTAAACTGCACCATAATGCTGGACGCAATCTTCCAGTCTCATCTTGGGACGCCGTGATACACATGAACTGCTGTAACTGCTGTAATTTGCTATCCTTTTGCTTCATATTTTCTAGTATCCTAGCAACAACGTTCTCACAACTTTTGAAGTCCAAACAAGGCACAAGTTCCGTTTAATGTCTGTCACATGTAATATGTATGCCTGTAATTTAAGTTCCCACCATAAGTTCACGTACCTGGTTAGAACTGGGTCTTAAATCAATAGAAATGAAAGCAGGTGTCTGATGTACCGCATGTCATGCTCACAGGATGAACTACTGTCAGGGATTTCAGCCCTGTTTAACCCATTCTAATGAGTCAGAGAATATAGAGGGGAAAGGAAGCCATTTTACTGGGCTGTGCAGAAAAATGTGGTTCTGTTTAGGACAAGGGGAGGGTGCTGAACAGAAATGGCCTTGGGGGAAGGGGGGATAAAGCTAGAAATGTTCCTTCTAGCCCATATTCCAGAGCAGAAGCAGTTTGACCCATGGGGGTTGGAAAACCAACCGCAAAATCAGTTGTGTAACTAGACTACAGAGTGAATACAGAACATAAACAATGGTTCACTGCATGACAACTGAGTTTTGCTCATGGATAGACTACGGCGTAGTTTGATGCTAATTGTTTTCTACATATATTAATAATGATCTTTTACAGCATACCTGCAGCCATTCTTAGATACTCATAGGGGGGCTCCAAGGAAAAAAGGTTAGGGTCCACTGCCTTATACTATTGTTACTGTATAATACAGTTGTTGGATACCATTGGTGATTTACAGGATATATTATGACTGAATTCTGTACAACTAGAACCACTGTTGCCTAACCAATTTAAAATTGGAAACTTAAAAATGCACCCGTTGTCTCTTCTAACAACCGTACCTAGCGAATTATTATCAGTTTTTCTTTGGTCGTTTTTTGTCTAATTCTAGTGTTAAAGCAGATTGGTTCATATTTCTGCAGTTGACTGATTCATGTGAAGAACGGACATTTCAAAGTATTGCTCAAATTTATATTTCCATCCTTCTGATCTCACTGAAGGGACCCATCCACTGACTGTAAGCTGTGAATCACAAACGGCATCATATCCAGTTTTATGTTGCTGCCGCATCCACGGGAAAGTAGGAGAAAGTAGAAAGAAGTGGCACCAAACGTCTCTAGTTTTTTTTTTTTTTAACTTCACTTCTGAAGTATCTTGGATCAAAGGTGCCACCATCCTTGGAACATTTCGGGGCCAGAACTTTGGTTGTTGTCCCAACCTGCTGTCTCACCTCATGAGTGAGTGCTCAGCTTGTGATAGTGTGTTCAGCTGCTCGGCCACCCAGCTGGTTTGAGGCAGTGAGACTGGATGTCCTTGAGGTTACAGAGGAAGTAAGGCAGCAGTGAATAAACAGGCCCGGGCTGTGGCATCTTGTTAGTGGATGTAACTGCACACAGAATAATGAGCTAATCTTAGGCTAATGTCAGTGAATGCTAGTTACGTTTACATTTAAGGCATTTAGCAGACGCCCTTATCCAGGGCGACTTACAATTGATACAGTCTTACAATCCAAGCAATTGTGGGTCTTGCTTAAGGACCCAGCTGTGGCAGAGGTGGGATTTCAACCCTGGACCTTCTGGTCCAGAGTCCAGTACCTTAATCACTAGGTTACCACAATCCAAACTAGTTAGTTAGCTTGTGGTTTAAGTTGACTCTATACAGTATGTGTGCTATTGCTACCCAGGGCACAGTACCCTGTAACTAACTAGCCCAAACTCTTTAGTTTTCTAACACATTATTTATTTTTTGTCAGATAGTTCACAGTAAAGAAAGTTAGCCATCCTTTCGTCAACAGTTAAAGTACTATATGACCCTTTACTCATTTATTTTTTCCATATTCGGCTAGTATGGCTTCTCCATAGTGATGGTAGTAGTGGTAGTAGAATGGGTTGCACCAAACACCACATTGACAAATATGACACTTTTTAACTTCCACGACTCCGTCCATCAAACAATCTGCTCTTCCCTCCCGAAAAGGTAATAAATGCCAACATTGGACAAGCTCTGTCAAACCAGCCAAGCTATCCACCAGAGATCTCCACAAGATGCCTTTGAGATGTTTTGGAATACCAGCAATGAACCTGGGTTTTAGTAACGTTAGTGTTTGACCTCGCAGTCAAGTTCCAAAATCTAACATTGTAACCATATCTCAGAAGAGTGAAGGTTGTTCTAGCAATTTAGATCCAATGTTAATAAACTCGTCAACAAGGGTTTACAAAAAGGTGTTGAAGAAACCTTAATCTTGTTTTCTTTTAATCATGTCCATCCCTTCTTTATTCTTCTACTTCAATATTTAGCTTCCCACATTTGTCCCGCCTTTTGCCTGCCTTTTTCTTGAAGTGGAGGCTTTGATTCTGCTTAAGCTAGCCAGTAGTGTACAGCATTTTCCTCTCAATCTGGAGTATGTTTACAGATACAGACTGTTATCCAGCTTATGTTATTATATCACAGTATATATATGTATATATATCACTTTTGTAAGTCGATCTGGATAATGGCGTCTGCTAAATACTGTAAATGTAAATATATATATATATGTGTGTATATATATACAGTATCCATTGTTTATTCATGTCTACTTTCCCCAAAAGTGTTTACATTTACACCTAAACTTAAAATTATTGTCCAAGATAAGGCTTTGACCAGCTTGGTATGCTTGGTATGTAGGGCTGCATTTCGATGTCACTCCTGTAGATTAGCTAGTTATCTCATTATTTTTAAATTATTTCCATACATTCTTCATACTTTGTTCAAAGGTTTCATGCACAGCTTGAGCCTTGATCTGTTGGGCTGTGACTAGGTTCCACTCCAGTAATGATTTTTACTGAATGATTGCCATACTTTCTCCATTCTCAGTGTCAGCTTTCCTCAACTTTGCGTTCAGCATTAACAGTCAACCCATGGCTTCTTGTACAAGGTGAGTCTTTGTCCAGTCTCAAGTTTGGTCTGTTGGTCTGTTGGGCTGCTGCTACATGTCACACCTGTAACTGGCTTAATATTATTGTATCATTAACAAATGTTCTTCATTCTTTTCAAACATCAACTTTCATCACATTCTCTTATCTTTACTAAAATCACTTCCTTTACATATGGCTTCCACACTTTGTTTTCCATCACGTCTTAATTTTACTTTCATACTTTGTCCATATGTCTTTCCAACCAAGGTGAGGGTGTGTCCCACCTGCGGCTGCCCAACTACTGAAATCTTGTCTAGATGAGGATTTGACCAGCATCCTTGGTTTTGATCTCGGTGCTGCAGATAAATTTCACTTCAGTAGGCATATCTTGAAAATGAAATGTATAATGTTCTCATTATAAATGATTGTTTTCTGTCATTTATTCATTCATTTTTCAAACTTCATCTCCTACTAAATTTGCTCACACTTCCACACAAGTGAGATTTCACACGGTCATGAGGATGTTGCCTTTGCAGTGAGGCTGTACAACTTATTTCAGTAATTTGTGGTTCGGCCACTGTGTACTGGCCAAACCGCTGCCGTACTGCGATAGCCTAGCGGTTAAGGTACTGGACCTGATGCTCCAGGATTTAAATCCCATCTCTGCCAAGCTGCCACAGTTGGGTCCTTAAACAAGGCCCTTAACCCGCCATTGCTTAAAGTGTAAGACTGTATCAATTGTAAGTCGCTCTGGATAAGAGTGTCTGCTAAGTGCTGTAAATGTATTGGATTTTTGGGCTGCAGCTAGCCATTCTGAAACCTTCTGCTATGTCTTATGTTCAAACTTCACTTTTGGTCATGTTATATGCTGTACCCATTATATGCTCACTCTATTATTGTAATTTATCTGCTCAATTTTTTTTATCATCACTTTGTTTTGATGTACATTTTCTGCATGACCAAGCTGGGGCGTTGTCTGATCAAAGCTTCTTGGTCATCCTCAAGATTACTGTCCAACCTGAGGCTACCAATCCATCCTGGGGTTTCTTGTCCAACCTGGAGCTTCATGTACAAGCTGTGCTTTTCACAATTGCCAGGGTACACTTGGCCCAGCATGGGGCCTTGTCTGTGGGGCTGCAGCTAGATGTCACTCCTGTAGTGTCAGACTGCTGCTTAATTATCTCATGGCAGCAGAGGTATGCGAATCCCCCCTGCAGCGCGTTAGAAACCCCCCATTTTGTCTACGTATCAGAGAAAGCGCCTCCCCCTTCCTTTCTCTCGACTCTAATTCACTAAACTTTTTCTTTTCTCTCAAGGCTGCGCTGCGTTTCTTCATTCACACTGAACGGATCCCGTTACAAAAAAAAAACGGACTTGGGGGCTGCAGAGCCGCAACGCGCTCCTACTGTTAGAAGGTAATCTCGTTTAAGATTTTATTCTGCACTGTAAGACACTTGTTTGAAGTTGTTTGCATGTTTTGTTTTTAAATGTCATGCAGTCGGGACATTAATGAAAGTGGGAGGTAGAGGGAAAAAAGTTTCCCATGCAGAGTCATTCAGGAATCTCGTGAAAAGCAGTTCTGCACAGGTTTATTGATGTGTTTAGATCTCGTTCTGTCTAAGAATACAGGATCAATAAAGCCAAATGGGTTATTTGGCTTTATTGATCCTGTATTCTTAGACATTTTTCCGAGCACCGCTTGGAGCAGTTGATCAAAAACTTCAGGAAAACCTTTCCGTTGCTTTCGAGAACTTCTTGGGAGTCTTTCAACATATTTTGGTCTGTGCCCAAAAAAAGGAAAGAGGGGGTAAAAAGACACCCTTGCGTATATTAGTATAATTTATTTGATTTTTTCCAGGTTTACCTTGATTGATTGGACTATATTTATATCCCTATATATAAATGTGTGTGTGTGTGTGTGTGTGTGTGTGTGTATGTGTGTGTGTGTATGTTTCATATCAGATTAACCCTTGAAATCAAAAGTTTCTAGTTATAGGTACTGAACATATTTATGGTACAAAATTTACATTAATCACTTCAGTTTTAGACCGTTATTTCAAAAATAGTTGAAAGTATTCGTAAATTATGTTCATTGTTGCAATGCACAATGGGAAATCAGTTGATGTAGGCTAGTTGTTTAATGAAACCACACAAGCTTTGTTTTGTATCCCCTATTTCATTCATTAAATAATCCCTTAATAAATTGGCAAATCAAATGAATGGGTTAAACTGGGGGGGGGGGGGTGGCATGTGGACCCTTCCCTTTGAAATGCTTTATAGCTTTTTGAAGCCCCACAGAACTTTGACCCCTTTCTTAAATGGGTACTGAAGGAAGACAATTCACTGTTACTTTACTTGTTACCCAGAGCAATAGATACTTTTACTTATCAGTTGCGTTATCAGTTTGCAATCATGTGCTGTTGGTTCCTGTCATTCATATCTGCTGTGTGAATGAAAAAAATATATAATTGTAATCTTTGTGGGTTTAAGTTGGTTAACTGCCAAAATTCTGTCCTCTACAAATAGATTTATGACGTCAGTGGCAGTTCTAGACCATTTGAACTGGGGAGTGTTGCCTGGGACCACTGGCTATGTTGGATGTGTTACAGGGAACGGTTACTTTCTAAATGTGTGTTGTCTCCACGTGTTTGCAAGAGTGAGTTAACTGACTCCTCATTTGGGGGGCAAGCTTGTTGCCCAAAAAGACCCTCCACTGTGTGTCTGTTGGTTATTGGAGTGTTGGATCATCTTACCCAAACCGCTCACTTTATTTAAACCCATCCATATCCTGCAGAAAAGAAAAATGCCAGCCACCATATCCTGCTATTTTGCAAACCCCCTGAGTGAAAACCCATTTCTACCAGTTGTAAATCTCTGGAGACCCATGATTTAACCCAAACACTTTCTTTAATAAGAGGACCGAATGAGCACATGGCCATTTTTCAGATCCTGCAGCACTAATGTGGTCAGTGTGGACCTGTAAAAGTGCAAACACTGGTATGTAATTCAAAATCGTGCAGCCAGAGTTAGCTGCAGCATGGTATAAAGATCAGCTATGGGTTTAATAATGCTCAAGCTTTACAGTAAGTCTGGATTTGTTCCCTTGAAGGAATTTAAAGGTTTTTGATAAATGCAACATGTTAACTCTTAAAAATAGCTACCTTAAGTTCAAGAGTTTTCTAACATTCTTCTGAAGTGATCGGTGGCGCTTTTGTGGACCAGCCAACGTTTTCTCACTTCAGCTCTTGCTTTTTATGTATTTTTTGTTTCTAATATGCTTTAACTTTGGAACTATGCCTTGCTACTCATTCCTGAATTCTGCAACCTGATGCTCTACAAACAGCAAATAGTTGATTTTCCAGTATGTGTTAATACTAATTAGCTTATTGGATTTGGATAGATAAGGCACTCCAGACTTTATACAGACAACAGTGTTAAAGTGTGCGTCACTGAGTGACACAATCATCCCTAAGTGGGACTCTGTGGTTAATTGGCCATGATGAATGTAACTTTCTCGGCCTGTGAGACCAAGAGTCTAATTGACTGTCTGTGATGTTTCATGTTGTAGTTATAACTTTAAAGATCAACCATACACTTTGTACAATGTAACCCATGGACCCCCAGACTAATGACTGTCGACTTGTTTGTTCTCTTCTACCCATAGCTATTGCCCTGGAGTGGTCCTGGACAGGACAAGTGGAGCTTGGAGACATCCACAAAGTAAGTGTTCCAGTGAGGACTCGACTCGGGGAGCAGCACGGGCCGGCTGATGGGGTCGTGGACTGTCGCCAGGGTGGTGCTTGGATGGGCCGCCGTGTGCTGGGCGTCTCTCCAGGTGGTGCATGCTCAGGGAGATGGAGGACTGCAGGCCGATCTCTTTAACGGAAAGCCAGAGGGAGCAGTCCAGCAAAGAGTACGCAGGAGAGGACAGGAGTCCCTAAGGGGGTAAGAGAATTCATCATGTTCTTTAGTGTGCTTGCAAAGTGAGCAAACTGAGTAAAACATCAGAAATTGCGTGAAATTACAGATGTGGGGAAGGAAAACAGACATATGGACTTAAGAGCAATAATATTATATTCAATGAATAATAACTCATTGAATTCTCCACGGTTATGAATATGGTTTGAACTCATGTCAATATGTTTATGTCACTGCTTGCACAGGCTTACTGCTAGATAGCATTATATTCGGTTCATGTGACC
>JAUZST010034115.1:0-28388 GCA_034779995.1 Parotocinclus haroldoi | reverse complement strand
AGATAAAAAAACACCTAAGAGTATGCCATGTATTGTCAATTTGAAAGTAAACTTCGTTTGCCTACTATCTCTAATATATGCTATGTATGCCCATACTAAACAGATCCTCAACCACCCATTAGCACACGTTGCTCACTGTAAGCTTGTAGAGATGCTTTGTTGCCAATATGTACTTATTGTAACGTTTAACTACGCCCTGAGATAGTAAACATCCCTCCTTTATGCTCGTAAACATCTTGTCCAATTCCCAATGGCTCTAACAGAAGCTAAACAAAGCTGTGAAGTTAAGGTGCAGTGTGTGAAAGCTACTAACCAGGTCCACGGAGCAGTCGCAGTTGGACAGATCCAAAGTGTGCAGCTTGTTCGGTTGGCCAAGAAAGTTCCACAAGTTCTGCACAAACACAAACCTACTGCTTTCTACCACTACTGACAACACTGTACATATTTGTGTGAGCGTGTTTATGTACATACAGACATGTCATCCCCCCTCAGCGTGTTCCCCGATAAGTCCAAGTGTGTGAGTGTGTTGGCGACTGAAGGATTTGAACACATTGCTTGGGCCAGAATGTTCACACCTGTAGGAAACATTATATGTCAGCATATGGCATATGCTCGGTTGGTTTATAGAATTATTGTGCATTTATGGACATTTTAGAGTCACATGCATCCATGTGAGGAAAACAGATATACAAGTATTCCTGGTGATGATACACTGCTGTGAAATGCACTTCCTGATCTAATCTTGGAAACTCCCCAGTTATTATTTCCAAAAAGTTTTAAAACAGCTGCGTTGTCCCGTTTTATTCATATTTTTGTAGCTTTTAACTAAAACATCAGATTGAAGAAATCAGAAAGAAATTCTATCAAAATTCTGCAAAAGTGTATGTGTTGAAACTGTAGGTTGGCTGTGCTTTCAACCTTCTGTCTAATGCATCCCAAAAAAGCTTAAAGTGGCTCAAGTCCGGAAACTGTGCTTCCATTCCATGATTTGAAGACATAACCATAACCTAAGGCATCACACATTCTTGATGGAAAATTGAACCCCTGATCAGCTATGCTTAGAGCAGAGGGTAATGCATTGTACTTCAAAATGCTGTGGTAGCCCATTTGGTTCAGGGCACATTTTCTCTTGCCATAACAATAGCAATATAATACATCCAATAGGGCAATATTCTTTAAATATCCTAACAGAAGGTGTTTAAACACTACATTTATAAAACTATCAAAATAGCCATTTCAGGTTAAATCGCTGGAAAGTATTGGTATCTGCTTAAATGAGGATGTTACACAACCATTGACATGTACTACACACTGGGCTTTAGGTACCAGGAACCACACATCTGAGGAGACATACAGGAAGTCATTTGAAACTTTAACTCAGAGTGGTTCATATCACCGGTTTCAGTGCTGTACTACAGAATGTAGTATTTCTGCTTCTTGTGAGAGGGGGTTGGGTTTTGTACCACACAGCAGATCACGGGTGTCAATTGCAATTATCTAATATTAACATTATTTTACAGGAAACAAACTAAACTGCAATCATTAATCTAAAAAAGATAGAAATTGACTTGTAAAAGAGTAAAGGAAGATTCCACATTTGCATGGAAAGTACTCATCGTTTTAATTTGTGTCTGTTGATCTCACTATCAAGCCACATGTTCAGCTGAAGTTTTAGCGTTATAACTTCACCTTTAGATGATAGGGAGTTTTTGGCAAGGTTCAGATGTTTTAGCCCTGAGGGAAGTTTTCCCAGTGGAGAACTCAGAGAAGCAATACCTGAAAAATAAACCATCATACTTCTAGTTATCAATATAATAAACATCAGCATTATCATCAACAACACAATTATAATCATTATCACGAAAAGACTTACAAAAGGTAGGCATTGAGGAATGAGCAGTATTATTAAAAAAAGTGATTCATAACACATATGACATTTTCTTTAGACACTGCATGTTCTTTTGGGATTAGTTTATAATCCACAACCACAAATAAAAACTGATGACCTTTTATCAACTTTTATTTGTTTGGTGTTTTGGGTGCTTAAAAACGGCATTTCAGCAAATTGTCATACACTGTTTATAACCAAGCTTCCTCAGATACCAGAACTGTTCAAGAAATGGTTTGATATGAAGCTTTAAATCTGAAAAATGTATCAGCACACACCAGCACGTTCTCAACAAGACCCCCCCGTCATGAAGCTGGTCTGTCACAGACGAACAATCAACAGCATTACGGTGAAACCTCTAATCCTTGCGGTGACAGTGATATAGATGGACTCAAGTCTGACAGTAAGTGAAGTATAAAGATTTTGTACCAGTTCCATCAAAATGATCAGGTCAACAAAGGATATAAATTGGCTCTAGTTGTTAATTAATTCCAGAAGGCTTGTCGAGAACCAAAAACGTTGAGCACCAAGCAGTTTTTTCTCATAAGTAATAATGTTAATTGCATTAAACCATTCCAGAACTCTAGAGAATCCACACTGTATAAGGCATTACATGCATTAATGGAGTTATACTGTATAGTTTGTATTGCACATTCTGACAAATCCATCCAAAGTTGGATCCATCCTAGTCAATGTTTCATAAATTAAAAAAACAACAACAAAAAAACCCTCAAAAAAACTATATGACGTTGTACATGACTCAGTGGTCCTGAGACATATTTACAGACATATATCTGCACTAATCGCTGTCATGTATTTGAAGCATCGATTTTAATAGGAATCAAAATTCTACTTTTGTAGAACTTACCCAGTCCTTGGGATTTTGGAACTGGTTCCAAATCTCAACCGGATTTGATACCTAAGCCTAGTTTTTAGGCACCGCAAGTTAAGGTGTACTATATGTCAGTGTTCCATCTCACCACTGGCTCTGAGGTTCAGTGTTCCTCAGGATGGGGGCTGGATCTGTGTTTGTCATGTGATGAGAGCCAAGGGTGCCCCCCATGTTACAATAGTTACCAGAATTTATAAATATGATAAATTGCCAAAAGCCAAGCCTACTTCATTAAAAAATTACGTAAACATGTCATGTTTCTTTGTGTAGTCTTTAAATGAAACTTCTAACAGTTTATAGTTACACTATCATGTGCAACAGCTGCACTACAAGCTAGTTAAATCCTTTCACGTTTGCAATTAGCTCACAGCTTTGTTCTCTGGGACAGGTGCCAGACTGCCGTCACCCTGACCAGGACAAGCGTGTCAAATGTGAATAAGTTATCTGTCAAATATGGATACATATTAGATTTCAATGAAAATATCAAAAATGTTACAAATTAGAATTAAAAATGTTCATTGTCTTTCATTGTCATATGTTATGACGTTTGAAAAGACAAAAAGTTTGGTCCAGTGTAAACACTTACTATATACTGTACATAATAAAATGTGTTTGCATTACCTTTGTCTTCTACTGAATTGCTAGCCAGGTTGAGTGTGTGTAGAGCTGAATGTGGATTCTGACTCAATGCGCTGGACAACTTCATCGCAAAATCACTAAAAATGCAAAGTTTTTGTTGAGGAACGTCACGTTTGACAAATGTCCAGACTTTTGAATATCTGTTTAGATAATAACATCCTTAAATAAACAGAAACAGTGTAGATTAGACTGAAAAAGGCTAGATTACAGGTATGTGCTCTTTAACATTTTCTATACGTCTTATTCACATCTGAATGACAGAAAATTAGTATGAGCAAACCCCTGTAACACCTGCTGACAGAAAATAGAATTGCAATATTAAAGGCAGAAAACAACATGGTAAAGCATTTTATTATCATTAAGTGTTTCAAATTTGATTAAAAAAACACAAAGATAATAATTAATGCATTGTACATTTAGCTACACTAAAGGTTCTCAAATTGTGTTTCCAATTAATATGATTTAAAATAAAACCCTGCCTGCAAAGTATCTAAACTACTACATGACTGTAACGTCTTGTCTATGTCCTGTTTCACAGAACATAATGCAGACAAGTCAAGTCAGATTTATTTCTATAGCACTTTTTACAATGGAGCATTGTCTCAAAGTAGCTTTGAAATATTAGATAATCTTCTAGTCCCAAAAGCCTTGAGTGACAGTGGTGGCAATCAATGACATTGGTATAATATTCACAAGTGTACTGTGTGAGTGTGTGTGTGTGTGTGTGTGTGTGTGTGTGTGTCTGCTTACGCTTTGAGTCCTGTGTTTTCTAGAGCAAGTTCCTCTAATCTGCTGGAACGAGCCACCACTCTCAAGATCTGATCACACAAATCCGTAGACTGCACACAGACATGTGCTATTAGTACAAACAGCAAGAAAACTCCAAAAACAAGAAGCAAGTAATATTTACCAGTTTATAGTCCTTAAGTGAGAGTTTAGTGAACCATTGGTTGTATTCCAGCACTGCAATGATGGCCATCAGGTCCCTCAGCACAGCAAGAGACGAATCACAAAAGATAAACATTAACTACATCTAACCATCACTGTTAAATATCACAAATATTTTTAATATGCAGGCATATGTACCTTGCTCCTGGAAATGGACATTTATTCAGATAACTAATATTCAAACGTTGTGAGTTACTTCCTACTAAATATTTCTTGTTGAAGGGGTCAATTAAAAGTAACTTCACTATTAAGTGAAGTTATTTATAACGAATCACTAACTGAAATGCGAACTGAAAATGTTGATTCTTACTGAAGTAAGTGGAAGGTGCAAGTAGGGGCAAAATGCCACTGAGATACACCATTATGTCTGTTGTAATACACGCATACACACTCAATTAGTGCAGAATTTAATTTACCAGGTTTCCTTTTCATCTTGGGGATTAACACATCTTATACACTGCTCACAAAAATTAGAGGATGCTTCAAAATGAAATATCCCATAATGAAATATCCCCTAATTTTTGAGAGCAGTGTATGTTATATTGAATTCAATTTTCACTATATGGTTATATAATGTAGTTTATTAAAACGCCAATATCCCAATGTTTTAAGCATTGTAGCTCATACCAAGTAGCACCTTCTCACAAAAAAACCCCAAAACAAAATAGACTGATGGATAAGGTATACATGAATTTAGCATCTTTATTTTTTACTGTCTAACAGCATTCATTTGTTGTCCAATTGGATGAGGGGTATGTTTAATGTAAACAGTGGAAAGTGTGTCTCATACACCTATTCATACATAACACATTTCCAGGGCAAAGACTAACCACAAATGAAAACAAGCACAACGTGTATAGTACATTCAGATCTAATATTTTTTCTGTCAAGTGTCTGAAGAGTGTCTGTAATTCTGTGTCACCATCATTATCCTCACCAACGCCACCAGTATAACAACTGTCATCACTGTGACAGTGTTTGTCAGCACCGTCATCACAACTGTAACTACCATTGGCATTGTTACCTTCATCATCAAAATGATGATCATCAGTAAAATTATATCTCATTTCGATCAGTGAGGGGGTGGTTTCTGGTACCTGGTCTCTAAGTGGATGAAGTCCTGTAGGTTGAGTTCTCTTGTGTCCTGAGAGAGGTAGATGGTGTCCACATCCTGGAGACAGAGCCAGAGATGTCGGTGGATGAAAATAGGAAAGTAAGAGATTTTCAGTGATGTAACAACACAGAAAGGAAGATTCAACAGTATTTTGGTAGGGATTACCTTTTTGTTATTTTGTGGGTTTTGATTATAACCCTACACCAGGTTGGGAAGGATAATTAGTAGGCATGTCCATGACATAAGAGTAGCTGTAGCATAGCTCTACAAATACTATAGTTTTTATAGCATCACTCTATTCTGAATTCAATACCCTTTATAGTACATCTATGGCATCTACAGTACTGTGTAACGGTCTTAATCCACCATTAGATTTGCTGTTTTAGCAGTGGTATAATGACCATATATAACACAAACCACAACTGGATTAAAAATACTCCATAATTTGCCAATAGTGTTTTAAACTTATCTCCATGAGGTTACCTAAAATACCTGCTGTTTTTTTGTCCATTTTTTTGTTTCAGATTTTTAGTACTGCATACAATATTCCTGTATTTTCTGGTTGTATTCTAATAAGAGCCTATAAAATAATTATATAGGGTCATGAAAACTATGCTACAATTAATCTAATGGTTGCCCAAAACTTTTGCACAGTACTGTATTTATATATTTATTAGTATTTAGTGTTATATATATATATAGAGGCTTCCAGCCTCTGTCTGGCTGGGGACTACACAGATATATGTTTAAGAGAATAAAGTTACTGTGTTAACCTAGCGGTTAAGGTACTGTACTCTGGACCTGATGGTCTAGGGATCAAATCCCACCTCTGCCAAGCTGCTACAGTTGGGTCCTTAAGCAAGGCTCTTGACCCACAATTGCTTGAAATTGTAAGACTGTATGAGTTGTAAGTCGCTCTGGATAAGGGCATCTGCTAAATGCCATAAATGTACATGTAAGTAAAGGTTATATGGATAATCTTTAGATAATCTCCCATAGCTGCCCCATGGTAAATAGTCACCACAGCCTTGTTCTATTCCTCCATGTGGTTACAGTGCAAAGGCAATCAAAAGAAACACAAAGTAGAAACACAAAAAGTAATACATGTTTACAATGAAGATGCGTTCTGATAAATCCATCGTAAACTGAATATACCACAAACCGATATCATATCATAGCAGAGCCTAAACATGTTTAAAAAACACAAATGAACCTACACTTGAGCAGACTCATTAACAAACATTTTGTTTCATAATAAAATGTTACATTTCTCATGTAATTTATTGAAATGTTATGTCACTCTTTACACCGCACACTCCAAATCCAGAGTATGTATTTATGTGTATTATGACAGAGTAAGTAGTGATATACTTCTGTAATAACTACACATATATATGTAAAAACAAGTAAAGCTTAAAGCTGGAACATTATAAGGATGGCAACCCAGTAATTATCTGAGAATTAAATGGAAACTGTAGAGAATAGAAAGGAGAAAGAGGTATACATACCCACTGCACCTCTGCCCTGTAGGGCAGCCCTATCTGATCACATATGCACCAGTACATATGAGAGAATGCACCTGGAAATAGATGTGTGTAAATACAGCAGAAGGGTTTATAAAGTATTAAATGTACCATAGCTTTCACTTTTGACATTTGTTGGGGGGTGGCTCTAGCGCCTATAACCAGAGAACACAAGGGGGCATGTGTGAGCGTGCCCTGAACAGGATGCTAGTCCATTGCAGGGTTTGATATGGACTACTGTTGCAGCGTCAGCAGACAATGCCTCAACCTACTACCTTTTGTCACACACAGCAAATCATATCTGCTTGTGATACCCAACTACTCCAGAAGGAACTACCAGTACTTGGACCAGCACTACCAGGACTTATTATATGTACCTTATACACTAAATAGCTGTTTTCAGACTTTAAGTAAGCCTTGCAGTCAATCAGGTTCTCTCTTCATTTAGCAGGACAGGTAAACTAAATTAAAAATAATTTAAGCAATCAAATACCACTTTAAGTGTAAAATTTAGCATGTGTGTGTACCACAGGGTCCGGTATCACTGGGGGGGTTCTTCTCCCAATACTCCTGAAGCCTTGCCACCCTTTCTGTTGGCTTTAAAGATAATTTCTTCATCACCCTTCTGCAATAAAAATGGACATTGTAGTTTACAATGGAAACAAAGAACAGTACAGATTAGATGCAGCCTGAATATCCCTCATTCCACACCTCCTAATTCCACAGCCACTCATCCACACTTGCGCACCATGCTTTCTGGTTCGAGTGGTGTCGCAATATTTAAATCTAGTAGTTTCTCATAAAAGACCTAGCTTAATTTCACTTGTGTACTTGTAAGCTACAACCTCTTGGCCTGAGACAGAACTTAAACTGTGAAATAATGAAATACACAGACCGCATCTTGAGTTTGAATGCAAATATTTACTTCCCATGTTTATACTGACATATATTTCCATTGTGAATATGACCAATAGCTTCCCATTTTAGCACTTAAAATGACGTTAAAGACAGGTATACGAAACAGAATGATGAGAAATCTTTTTAAATAAATAAATCTGACTGTAAAAGCTACCAGTCAGTGTGAGGTGGGTGTGGATTGAGGAAGAACAGGCACTTATGTGGGCAGAAAGATTAACAGGCCACTGTACGTACAGTGGGTTGAGTCCTGGACAGTGTTCCTGTATGCTGACTCCTATTTGAGTGATGACCTCGTCAACTTCTTCATTAGATCCGAGCTTCAGACACAGTTGTCCTTTATCATAGTCCACTACCAGCTATACACAGAGCGACACACACAAAAGCATTTATATCTCTGAATGTGTCTACATACACTTAATACTCTGATAACTGCAGGAGTTATCTAGATTTACATAACTTGTGCAATATTCAGATTTCTACTTTGCAACCAATAATCTCACAGGCAGAAGTGATGTAAAGAAATTATTCACAAAACAAAGAAATTTGTTATTATTCAAACATATGAACATTATTAATTTGTTGTCTGTGCCAATCAAACTAATGTAATCTGAAAATGCTTAAAAAGAGGAGTCGAATTTTACAGTATTGTGAACTGCACAGCTTAATTTATAAAACATCAGGTAAGGGAACACAGAGTGGGCCATGCAGGAGGGGGCATTAGGGAAAGAGCTCCCGGGATGTAGAAGCACAAAAGTGATGATAGTCCAACCCATAATAAGTACTATTTAAGTAAAATGTGTTTATTAATATTCTCCAATTTTATTTTATATATAAAAACACAAAAGTGCTGGAGTCGGAGATATGAGGTACCGGATCTTGTTCTGGCAGAATCTGGCTCAAATTAAGCACTGCACTGCTGTGTCATTTTACACGTTTATTTATTGTCGTCTTTGAAAGTTTAGCCCAATAAGGTACTGAAGCTGACTCATTCTTCGCCATAGATTATCAGCATTTAACTGCAGTAATTAAAAAAAAAAACTCCAGAAAAATAATGACCTCCGGAGTTGCTATCTCCTTTGGATATGGAAAAACACAACTAGGGTCACTGGGGATTAGAAGTTAAAATACTAGATACCAACACTCAAGGGTTTGATTAAGAGAACGGTTTAAGGGTTTGTTTGTGGATCAGCAGGAAGTGTTACAGGTTTAGGCTGTGTTTTGAGAGCTACTTTAGGTAGTCTCCCTAATAAGCACATTACTGTTGAGCACTCATTAGAGGTTGGTGATTTATTTACTGAGGATTAGCAGTTAAAATAACAGATAACATGTCAAAAGATTGAGGCCTTAATTATTATAAGGCCTTTTATTATTATACGGGTTCCCATTGTTAACCCTTAACCATAGATTGCCTTTAATAAACCTTCCTTCCCTTGAACATCTGCTGTTCCTCGGGTCAACTCTATGTACCAGACTTTCTCAGACACTCAAACAGGAATATTCCCTGATGAGGCAAACACACAGGCTGGCAGTCAATAAAGACCCCGAATTGGGTCCTCAGCCTAGGGGTGAAACCTGAGAGACCTGTCCCAGGTCTTTATTGACTGTCTGTCAAATGACTAAACATCTGCATAGCTATATTTTTCCAGCTAAATCGGGGTATATGGTACATGTATGAAAATGGCACTCTTATTTGTTTAGTCACACCTGACATGTGACCAAGAAAGGGGATATAACCCTGCATTTGCTCACTGGAAAATATTTCAGCTCAGTGTACTTAAAATATTCCAGAGGCTGACATGGAAAATAAAGACCTGTTTTTCCATGCTGAGGCGACTAAAAGAAGTAATGCTTTCCGTTTCTGTATGGTGTTGGGAACTGCTGGCCCATGTTGCGCACAGCTGTGTGTGTTGGGATTTATTCAGACTGATTTACATAATAAGAAACACACCTGGCCTGGTTTGTTGCTGCTGATTGCTTGGATGTCAAAGAAATTGAAGCTCTGTTCAATCTGAAAAAGTGATGATAAAAATGATTTAATATCACAAAATTTGCAGATGTAGATGCATCACAATACACATGGTAGTACTAGTCATCTCAAAGGTACTGAACATGGTTAAAGTAGGGGCTATGTACAGGTCAGTCGTTTTACCAATGGTACAATGACCATATATAAGTATCTTTAGTCTCTTTTTTAGAATGTAACCAGGAAATTATATGCAATTGTAAAAACTGAAAACAATAAGAAGCACATGGATAACAACAAGTATGCTGTGTAACATCCACTTATACTGTCACAACCCTGAATCAGAAAAGGCTGGGATGGTATGGAAAAAAGCAGTGTTCGTTACATTTTCTTTGACCTTTAAATCATTGCAGATAGTATTAACCCAGGATATTTAATGTTTTGTCTCGTCAACTTAATAAACATCCATCCCTGTAACACATTACAAAAACTAAATAATGATGTGATTTCAAACAGGTAATGTCAACAGGTGTAATCAGTAACCACAAAAGAATATCTAATCAGTAAAGATGGGCAGCTGATCTCCAATTTTTCAACCAATGTGTGATAAAATTATTTAAATGTTTAAAACCAAAGTACCTCAAAGACAGACTGGAAGATATTTGCATATTTCTGACTCTGCAGTGCATAATATCTTTGAACAATTCGAGGATTTGGGAGGAATTTTATGTCTAAAGCTTGAGGGTTCTGGCCTATGATCTGTGATCTCTGAACACACTGCATGTGTGTACACTGACCAAGTTTATGTGTCATTATGAGGACCCAATGTCACCACAGAGACAAAAAGTAAAAATAGATTTTAAAAATTATCTGGTATTTTTGCTACTTCCCCCAGAAAAGACAAACAAACAAACAAACAACAACAAATTTTCAAAATTACCAAATTTTCCAAAGGAGCCAATGGTTTTCCTTTGGATTACTGAGATTAAATCTAGTGTCAGTGTTAGGGATGGGTGCGTCATTAAAAGCCACAGCAATTATTATTTATAACATAATTATGAATTATGTTAATGAGGAATTGTTAGCTGTTTAAATCTGGCATTGATCCTCTTCCTGTTGTCAAGGGAAAAACTTGCCATGCTAACACACACTAGCTTATGTGCTGATCATAAAAAAGCAGCATTCCTTATGATGACCTGTCCCCACTAGGTATAATAAGTCAAATCTTTGGATCCTTGTGGGAACATTTGGTCCTTGATAGTATATAAACATTTTTCAAGATATTTAGGAGAAATGTATTTATTCTGTATACCTTCTGTAGATTCTTTTTTATTTGGTTTTTCTTTTTTCTTTTGCTATCTGGCATTTTCTGACTTTACAGTGAAGCTCAACACACAAGAGCTCAACATGGTTCTACCATCCAAAGTATGTGTTCTTTTAACAATTTAACATGTCCTTTTTATTTAGTAGGTAAATAATAGATAGATAGATAAATAGATAGATAGATAGATAGACAGACAGACAGACAGACAGACAGATAGATAGATGCACATGTTATGTGCAGACAACAGAAAAAGAGACATAGTGAGGGGGTAGAAATCTTCAGTTAACAGGTTAAAGCATGCTTGGGAATTCATCTTGAGCGTGCGCGCACACACACGCACACACAAAAACACACACTCACCCTCGCGGGTACTCGAGCAGTCAGCAGAAACACTCGGTGTGGAGCCAGAGCCTGGGGAGAAAGGGAACCATTTCTGTGTTACTCTAAGGCATGTAATACGGTTCTGAAACCATAAAAGGGTAACAGTACTCCGTCATCATCTTATAAATCTGATTTCTTCTACTTGTCTAGCATGAATTAATCTTTGATAATAAAAGCTGAAAAAAATATATATTAACAAAATAATTGTGAATATCAATTAAGCATTACTAACTGTGTAATCACAAGACACAATCAGTTTCAACTTGCAGTGTATGAGTAGCAGGGATAAATTATACACAATAACACTGCACAATAATAATCAGCTGCACAAAACGCTGCAACTCAACAATGAATACTCTTTTTTTTTTCTGTGAACAAAACATTGTATATCTACACACATTAATGGCTTTGTTGGTTTTAGGTTAATACACAAAACCTAATCATAAATGTGTTAGTATTTAAGGGTATTGTATTTTACGACATTTGGAGGATGGTTCCAACAAAAATGTCATTGTACAGTATGTGCAATGACAATAAGGAAATCTTATTTCTTATCCCAAACAGTTGCTGCAAGATTCAGTATAAAGTAAGTAAATTAAAAAAGTAAAAGTAAATTCTTTTACAGATAGCGTTTAATTGACACTATGACAATTTCAGACAACTCTTCTGTGCTATTCTCCACCTGGCAAAGCAAATGTATTTGAATTTGATCTTTTGTTGTACTTAATTTAAGTACTGGTATGCACTGTTTAACGTCTATCAATCAACATCCATTTGCTTCACAAACCAAGGTTGTAAATTTTCTAGTGAATTATAATAAACAGAAACAAATAATCTTCACTGCGGATCCAAGAGCAGATGCAGGAGTTAAGAGTTTAGGAGCATAGGTCTGACATTCCTGTGTATGTTTGTGCAAGTTCCTTGTGTTTGTGTGTATGACTTTCTGCTACTTATTTGTAACAAGACGTGCCTGTCTTATTATTAGTGGTGCACCTTTGTTTGTTCCCCCACTACCTGTGTTTTGTCTTTCTGATCTTCTGTGCTGTTTCGTAATACTGTCATAAATACATTTTTGGTTTCCGTCAATCAATGATCAGGTCCATCATACCATCCTCTTAATTTTTACAGCTTTCCCCTAGACAGTAACAGCATGGTACTATATTCTCTATAACCACTGTGGACTTCCATAAACTAAAACTGTGGCGGCATTAGAGATGTTGTACAAATGGTAGTTTATCTCAAACACGTTGTTTACAGTCCTTATTGTTTGCACACAGTTTTCTTGTTACCTTTATATTTGCATTACTGTACCATAAAAACGCTATGTGACTATAGTAACATCCGATCAATGTCAATTTGGTCAAGATCCTGTTTCACAGAACGTAATGCGGTCGTTAAACGGCGCAGATCTATATCATAAACAATGTACACTGCTCTCAAAAATAGGAGATATTTCATTAGGGGATATTTCATTTCATTTTGTGAGCAATATATTTGTTCTGCATGCACAAATCAATACTTCATCTGGGACCATGGTAAATCAATTAGAAGGTGAGTGCATGAGTGTGACTTAGGGGCGTGAAGTGTTGTTGAATAAAAATGTTAAAGAAGGCAGGACTCAGGTTACAGTACTGAGAATTTCTGAATACTGATCAGATTTCTCTTTTCTAATCCCACCCCTCTATTCCTTTCCCTCTCTCTCTCGTTCTCTTTCTTTGTGTATAATGAGTATCAGCTGGGTTTGACTCTCATCCAGTTTTTTTTTTTACACACTCCAAGTCTGGTTTTTATAGTGGCACTGTTAATGTTATGCCCGAGTGCACGATGTGAGTCAGCTCAGGCTGCACTTCTGCACAGGTGTGTCCAGCCTTTTCCTAATCTCACAGGTTAATGCATGCATTGTTGGGATCTCCAAGTCCGTAGTGGAACCAAACACTTTGGGATTTAGTCAAATAAATAGGATTACACAACACCTGATTCTACAGACACTACAGAATGACATGTGTTTGTGCAATTCCTACTCTGTCACAGTATCAACAGACATAAGCCCTACTGATAAGCACAAATCAATGATTAATATGAAGTGATAACAGGCTGTAAGGAAACTATGTCTTGATGAAGGAAGAGTTCTGAACAAGTGGCCTGAAGGTAGTTAAAATTGTAGGAATGCTATAGAGATCCTGTACCTTATTCTGTCAAAAATAAAGTGCACACAATGTGCTCTAAATGAAGTTGCACAGTTATGACCAGTGCAATGCCACACGCCTGGATATTAGTTGTGTAGCCAAGCATCAGTGCTAATTTAGTTGTCATAGAAGTTACTAGCTATTTAATATGCTTAACTTCACTACGCCAAATCATTTTGGAGTGGACATTCCTGTTATGTCATTGGCATTTGCTCACGTATTGTGATGGATGGAGGAATGGTGGCTGAAAAACAGCTACAACACGTGGAGTGAAATGGGCAAGATCCACAAAATAATGACAAACAATGTGCTGTTGGATGCCAGAATAGGAAAGCAAATTGCCTTCCTTTTTATAGAATTCCATCTTTAAAGATGCCCTTTGTGGCAAAATCAGTATATAATGGAATTATGACTTTGAGCATTTACAATGTTTACAGAAATTTTTGTGAGCAGTATACTTGGGTATTTAACCCACTAACCCGACAGTGAGTATGGGCCAGAAACATGAAAGCATGAGTCCAGCCTGCCTTGTTCCGTTTCACGGAACGTTTCAATAGTGTATAGGTAAGACTTTGGCACACTCTGGGCCCCTTAATACCATCATTAAGACCCCACAACCTAAATTAAGCCAGTTCTGAAGGCAGCGTGTACTAGCATGTTGTACCGATTTAAGTGGCCGGTGTGTGTGTGTGCACGCGCATGTCATGTGATAGGACATGCTGTTTGATTTTCAATCTTTCAACATTTTGCTCACATTCCCATCATCTTTCTGTTGTAGTGTTCAGAGACTTGTTTCAACCCAACAAACCACAAGAACACTGCTAAAATTACAAAACTACACACACACACACACACACACACACACACCAGCCATTCGTTCTCTCGCCTGTATTAAAAAACATGAACTGACAGTCATCGTGCTTCTGACTATATGTTAAGTAAGAGTTTGGAATGCAGTTTGTGTAGGAGTGCAGGTTTGTGTAACTATTTTATTCTGCTCAACTACAACTACAGTGCAGCATCAGACCAGGACTTGAAAGGCAAAGCTCTGTTGTATTTCAGGAGCTGAAATCTCAAAGATATTCAGTTAGTCGTGACTACCTGTGAGCCTGAAATAAATAAAGAAACACTTTAAAAACCAATCAGATATCAACGGGAAATATCATGAGAGTAGAATTCAACGGCAGCCTGAATATCAAAGTGAGCCAAAATTCCATTGCAGCGACTCAAAGTGGATACTCTGTAGTTTGTGTGGCCTCCACATGCTTGTATGAATGCCTGACAACATCAGGGCATGCGCCTAATGAGACATTGGATGGTGTACTGGGGATGTCCTCCCAGATCTGAATTGATGCATCAATGAGCTCCTGGGCAGTCTGAAGTGCATTCTGGTGGTGTTGGATGGACCGAAACAATGTCCCAGAGGTGGTTTTCTGGTTTCTTAGGTCTTACCAGTCAGTGTCAATGTTACCAATTATTTCCTCCAAGAACTACCTACATACTCTCGCCACATAGGACCGGGTATTGTTGTTTAATTTTTTTGGAAAAAAAAACTACGTATTGAATAATTAACATGTTCTGTGGCACATACTTGTGAATCATGTGAAAAGGTGCTCAGAATTTGGCATAACACAAAAAGCACATATATTAAACCTATGTCATGTTAAATTTGTTCCACTCAGTTTACAAAAAAAAAATGAATGTAATTTGCTGAGGGATCACCAGACCTTTACAAAAGACTGTATTACAGCCTCCAAAATTCCTAAATTTAGGTATTGACAATTTTATGTAGTGATGCACTAAACCAACACAGCTGAAAACCAAAAATGTTTCTTTGCATTATAATTTACACTTTTGTTTGTGAATGTCACATACATTGCTCACAAAATTAATATAACTTTATTTACAGTTCACACTAAAAATGATCACATATGCTGAATGCTGCTAATTACAAGAAATAATATATTTTAAACAGTGGTCATGTCTATTAATAACAAACCTCTCATAGCTAGTGTGGTAAAACCATGCACCACAGATGAATGGAACTGCAACAGTCAGTATGAGTGTTAAATTAACCCCACTCTGATCCAGATGTTTGATGCATCACAGATTTTCAGTGTTATGTCGACTAAGTGCTAAGGCACATTAAACATTGATTTAAATCTAATTACTCAACC
This sequence comes from Parotocinclus haroldoi, assembly GCA_034779995.1. NCBI lineage: Eukaryota > Metazoa > Chordata > Actinopteri > Siluriformes > Loricariidae > Parotocinclus > Parotocinclus haroldoi. Next base: position 12,435 of record JAUZST010034115.1, on the reverse strand, counting down.
ACTGGATCTGAAATTAGCCCATATTATATATTTAAACACCTCTATTGCTCCAAAGCCCCTCTTAATAAATTACTCAAATAACATTCATGTTGCAGAATAATGCACAGGTCCACAACTGATTTGATAAATGCATGATGTGGGGAAAGAAATCATAGCGGGTGTAGAGAAATGGGGTATGAGTGAATCCTACAGCTGTTTTCAGGGTCCAGCTGGTATGTAACAGAGGCACAAATGCCTTCTAGGTTTAGATTTAGTGCTCGGCACGCAGCAAACTGAACTTTTGTTTTTGGGAACTTTCTGGATTTTCTCATTTTGTATTCACGCTTGGTTGAATCTGAGATTCATAAATACACAGGGAATACAACCAACCAATATAATAAAAATACAAATAAGTTGACAAAAACATATTCACTAACAATATTTACAAGAACATATGTACAGGTTATTATTTTTTTTAATATATACTTGTTTTTATCGTCTGCATATAGGGTATTCTGTATATTGAAATATGCAGTTTTAATATATCACATTCTCACAGTGTAATGAATTGGCAGAGAATAAAGACATTATTTAAACTAATTCAGCATCAATTTCAGTAGTTACAGTTTTAATTAATTTAATTTAATTTAATTAATTAATTTAATTATAATATAGGTGCTATTCGATTTACAATGTTCTGGCAAATCCAACATAAGTTGAATTTAATGTAAAACGAGAAGTTTAATATATAATGCACGTTATAGCACATGCTTTATTGTATAAAACATGACCTTGGCTTTCTCTCACTACATTTAACTGCATGTTTCACTCTCACCTAAAGTGCTCAAGAGTATTATGTTGTGTATGCACCTTAAACATACTCAAAACACTTCAAATTAACATACAGTTGGGCAAAGTCATTAACATAAAGCTTACATTATTTACAGTTTTATATCTATTCAAGTATATTTTTATGTTATGTGAATTATTGCATAATGTATAAAGAGGCAAAAAAACACAAAAATTATTATTGCACGACCACTACATTTCTCAGCACTCCTCACTCTTGCCGCCTGTCACCCTATGTCATGCACTCCTGACTTCCTCACTTGAGTGTGGAAGAGTACTGCACATAATGTTATTCTAATACTAAAGTCAAAATAGCATAAGTTGGGGCATCATAAAACGGAGAGTGCCCGTATCTTTGTGTGCAATATTTTTGAGTTCCTTTTTCAGTTCCATGACTCCATGCTCGCAACATGCCATATGCAGTTTCCAAACAACCGGCTTGGCTATAAATCTTGTTGTTATTACTAATAAAACGTTTACCAATCTCACAGTGAATTAGGTTAAACTGTGAAAGGCAAATATTGTAAATGCTACAACAAAATCTAATTTTGCAGCTGTGTACTGTAGTATGTATTCTTACGCAGGTTTTATGAGTTTATTATTTGCGAAACTGGTCATACAACTCAGCGTCTGTCATTCGCCTGCCATATAAGGACAAAATCGCAAGTTCAAACAGTTTAACTTATCCTTGGGTTCTGAAATTAGATAGGCCTAAGTGTTGTCTGTTGTCACACCCTCCAGTAGCCTTCTTTTCTCTCTCTCTCTCTCTCTCTCTCTCTCTCTCTCTCACACGCACGCACGCACGCGCACACAAATACTTAAGAGAGATTTCAACAGAGCTATATGCATTTGCTTTGTGACTACTGTCTGTATATCGGCCATACAATGTTTTAGCCTCATGTTGGCTCATGTAACTCTGGCCATGCTACAACTGCCCCTTTTCTGGCCAAATAAAAATAAAGTGCTATCTCTTTGCTTATCGCCTACATTTATAACTTCTGACAGACACTCTTATCCAGAGCTACTTGTGCCTGACACAATTTTACAACGTCCAATTCAAGCAAATGGGGATTGAAGAAGCGAATGAAGAAGAGGCAGCTTGGCAGTGCGGTGATTTGAACCATCATCCTGCAGGTTAAAAGCCCAGTGCGTAAAAGTCCGTCATTTATGTGTGTGCTTGTAAGCAACTACCTCACTGGTCAAACGCTTGCTTGCTTGTTAGCTCACATTTGGACTAGAGACTTTTCTAACTCAGAAGCTTTTTGTGCAAGTTACTCATGTTTGTGTAGAAGACTTTGCTCTACTTATCTGCACCAAGCTGTAAACTTCATTTGTAAGTAGATGTGCCTATCCTAATGTAAGCAGTACTCACTACTTGTATATTCTCCCTAACCTAGAACTATATCAACCGGTTCACATTCACTCAGTGAGGCTGTTTCATCTGGTTGTGAAGTGGTAGCCCAATTCCGTTATTTCCCCAGAGGTGAATTCCTACGTTTTTCAAAACCTACTTTTGTGCATTACAGAGCGATGTAAGGCACTATTTTGACCTTTGCGTACCCCTGTATGTGTTTGTGTGTTTGTTATTAGTCATCATTCCCTAAGCGTTATATGCTCCAACACAATATCAGCTTATATTTAATCACTGAACAAAATGGAAATGACTGAAAAGGGCAGAGGTGTGAATCGGTTTAAAACACAGTCTACCAGCTACCATGCCTGCTAATTTTCTCAAAGCTATTCATTAAAATTGATTAATGGTTTGGATATCTGCTAAAGATATTTAATTAAAACAGCAGAGGTTCAGACAGTGGAGACCGAAGTTTTTACCTGAAAAACAGATGTGCGTGAATTATTTTCTTTAATAGCACAAAATAAAATAAAATAATGGTTATTTTAGATACAATTCATATAAAATATGTTTAAGTTTAATATATAAAATATATCATTTTCATACATCTGACATATCATATATTTCATATGAAACACTAATTGATATATTACATAAAGGCAAAAACTATTTGAGGTGCCTAAGACCTTTCCAGAGTGCTTTATTTAAACTTATTTACATTTTTACTTAACTTGCCAATTTGTACAATTAAAAATGCTCCTTGTAAATAAGCTGACTGTTCAGGGAAATCAAAATTCTTAAATTTAAACTGATTATGTACTGCTGCTTTCATGTGCCTGGTGGGAGAACCCAGACAGTGTGGAAGTCCTATTTCATGTGCATTAAACTTCAGACCAAAATAATTAATTAATTACACAAATACATTACACAAAGCAGACAAGTCAATGATGGATTAGAAATTCCTGATTGAGCTGCCTCTCCATTTAAACGGCACAATTCACACTACCACAGGTGCGCCTAGCTCCTACTTATGGTTTTTTGGTTGTTGTTGTATTTAAAATTCATGTTTGTCTCGGATGAGCTGAAAAAATGTTAAAACCATACAAAGTATAGTGTATATTTAAAACATAATAACTGAACACTGAAAATACGGCAGCACCCCCTTTAATCACAAATGGTATGATCTAAGTGATGGTTCACAGACTCGGCATTAACAGATCTTCTGGTGTCTTTCCAGTCACAATGTTTCTCATAGCCACAAAGTCCAATGTTGAACATTCTTAAGGGTGGGAATGACATCCCAAAATTATATTCTTTGTTCTATTTTAAAAAAAGGAGAGTTTGGTTTACTGGTTAAATTGATCTCTGATTTGAAGATGAATATGATCCCAAATCTCTAAAACTAGAATTGCCCCTGCGTGCTACATTACAGTAAAGCATCAGTTTAATCATCAGAAATATAGCAAAAACAGAGTCAAAACAGTCAGTTCTTACCAACAAAGATCCTGAACTTATTTGAACTTATTGGCTTAAAATATGGCATGTACAATTCCTGTGATTATCCCAGTGTAGTGACATGACCTTTCCATGGTCACTGTACACGCATAGATTTACTCACCAGTATTCGGCTCTCTTGTTTGTCACCTTTGACATCCAGCTGCACCTTCTTTCTCAAACTCATTTTGACCTTCCGCCCGGCTGCATCCTGCAAGCTGTCTGTAGAAATAAAAAAAGGAGAAAGTACAGGGAATTAAGACTTAACAATAATATTATAATATTTATACAATTCCACCACAACCTGGCTTATACCACAATTATATAAATATCACTAATGATACAAGAAGTAAGTCACATGCTTCAATCAGCAGTTCCTAGACTTGGCTTGGCTCTGAAGTTAGGGTGGAGCAGTTAGGGAACACATCATTGGACTGGCACTCAGTCCAGGATCTACCTATGCCTTTACTTAGTGAATTCTCAAACACTATTTACCATAACCTAGACCATTAAAGGTGGATGTGGGAAAGGGCAGCGGAGCCTATTTTTACACCATAAATTCATTCCTAAATCTGTGCTTCAGTTTTGTTGCATTCATCTGAGGTGTGAATTCTCTTAGCAGATGCTCTCGCTTCCCGAATATCCCCCTTTTCATTTTGCCTCCATTTCTCCATTTCACTTGGCACTAAAGCCAGATTGGAAGCTGATGACATCATTGCTGGAACTTCACTCTGGGATTTTGAGGCAAGATCACAGGCACATAAAAATATTTTCCAGACAGGGAGTAGGGGATAACGTAGGTTAGGGGAGAATTTATGAAAAGAGTGAGTGGGTTAAATAAAGGGGGTTTAGGCATAAGACAGAGAGTAAAAAAGGAAATGAGCTGAGCATGCATGCAATAACAGGAATAAAAAACAGCACAAGTTCTACACAGTGTTACTACACACTCACTGGAAAATACTTTTTAGTGCGTTTAGTATGCACAGTTAATACCAAATGTACAGTTAATACCAATTACACCATTTTTTGGAAATGACCACAGACAATTATTTGGATGTTCACCAGCGCACATAAAAAGGCTAGAAGTCTGTTTACTCAAAAGTGTCTTGGATGAAAGTTTATCTCAAATTCAGAATCTAATCCATTACTATATAACCAACAATTTGTTTGTTGAACAATTTTTTTAACACTGACGCTATGTAGTAGCTTGTAACTTAGGCTTTCAGATTCTTTCAGGCTGTGAAGATTTTCTGGTAGAGATTTCATTTGTACTGCAGCTTTTCTAGATCACTAGATCACATCAAACAGAGTGGCTGGGGCTTTTAGTCCGTTTACACCTGAGAGCCATAAGGAAGCATAATGGAAGAGAGGGACATTTCAGAGAGAAAACTGTTCCTTGCTAACAACTGAAGTTGAGGAACTTGCACCCAGCCCCTAAAAGTGAGTGGGTCCTGTACCTCTCTCCATTTTCCATGCACCACACTTCGTGTCTCTTCCCACCACCAGATCTTTTTGGTCCCTTGTCTGTGCCATAGAGTACCTGTCAGGCACCCAGGCTCCTATTCCTATTCTTATCTCTCAGACGTCAGAACCTTTGGTCTATCCTGCATGCCAGACCTGGGAATGCAACACAACTGACTGCCTCGCCCTGCCAGATGCTCAACCACTACTCTTCCAGCTAAATCAATCGAATTGGTTTAGTTCAGTAGAGCACTAAGGTCAAAGAGTTTGACTATATGGTCAAAGGTTTGTGGACACCCAAAATCCAAACATTAAACCCAAAAGTATGAGCATCATCATGGAGTTGGTTCAGTTGTACTGTATTGCACTGTATTTAGTTAACTGTAGTGAGATTAGGTACTAACCACTTTCCATATAAATCATGTCAAAAATAGCAATTCTTAACAAGGAATAACACAACATGCTACTCACGGTATGATTTATGGTTTCAGTATGGTTTCACAATACCATTTCTGTGACACTGAAAGCTATAAATTATATACAAGTTATTGCGTTTGAGAGATGACCTCACGGAATAGCCTATTTATAATATTTAATAATGGTCTCATTTTTAATTTAAATTCCAATTTCAAATACATTTGACCTCATTGACCTTTTTTTACCCATATGCTTAGTCACTTAGCTTGTCCACACCGTGAGTTTACATGATCCACTGCATCAATTTCACAATCACAGATCTGGCAGTGTACAGCTCTGGCTGTATCTTGAGGGTAACTCATTGTCTTTATATGCACAAAATAATTCGATAACATCAGAAATATGATTTTGTCAATAAGCCAATCAACAAGTTTACATGAACTTGAGTAATCAGATAGTGGCAAAACTTCAGATTTACATAATTTAGATATTAATCCAATTTCTACTTTGATTAATTTCTACTGCAACCAGCCAATAATCTCACAAAAGGATGGGATGTACACTTCAACCCTATTATTGTTTCATAATATTTCATATTTTTAACTTTTTATTTTATTAACATTAATATTTAATTTTTCTTTTTTCTTTTTTTTTTTATTTACTGTGTTTCAGAATCTCCCTAAATAGGGTCTGGCAGCCATGTCACAGGTGCTGCGATTAATTCCAGTGTTGCCTGATGCCGCAAAGCAAACAAGCAACAGGATGAATGGTAACAAATTGGAAAGAAAAATAACAGCAACAAAAGAAACAGTCGACCTACTGTGAGTGACCACTTGATGTGTTAAAAACATTAATATATTCCTTTTAACTTTAGAGCTTGATCATTTTCAATTTACATTGAAAAATAAGGTTACTGATGTAAAAACCAGTTCTTTCAGATTTCCTAATCTGGTCTCTAGACTTTAATCCTATCATAGATACTGGAGTATGTTGTTGATATGACCAATTGAGTAATCAGATAACTGCATAAATCTGATTACAATTACATTATTAAATACAATGTATATGCACTCATTGAGATTGTCAGTATGATCCATTCTACAACTAGAGTTTCCTATGCAGATAACATAGCTGATTGTTTGACTTTGAGTACCTGTATGGTATGGGTGTGGCCCAATCCAGTAGTTATAAAGGGTGTCCACATTCTCTCGGTTATGTCCACATGCTTTGTTTGTTTGTAGTTGTTACCTTGTACAGACGGTGCATGGCAAATTGTTTACATATTAGCTTAGTGACTTACTTAATTCATTTCACAACCTGCAACACACGTAATCATTGGCTTATTTCTTCTAAGTGCATAGTTAATAGCACAAGGTCAAAATGTGAATTCCAGCTATTAATACTTGCTTTTGAAAACATTATGAATTTAGTTTAAACAGAATCACCTTTACCACCTAGAAAATTTCAGGTGGTGACTATTAGTGTTTAATATAGAGTTTACTTATACAAAAGACTTCAATCTTTAAAAATGTTTGGAACATGATTGTGAGGACAATGATGTTAAACAATAATCCCTGGCACACAGTTGGCATTCTTTCAAAGGTGTCAGGTGGCATTTAGGACGTCTTTATCTGGCTATCAAATTTGTCAAACTGTTTGTCTAAAGTAGGCAAAGCAGAAAGCTGATGAAGTTACAGAACTGGGCACCAATAAAAGCGTTATATAAGCCACTGTGGTCTTCAGTGCAAGCCATTTTACTACCATGCTTTTTTCTATGCGGGTTCCATGGTTGAAATTCTTATATTATGATTTGGAGGGCAATAAATGTAGCTGAAACAACAAACCTTGCTAAGAGGTATTCACATACATTTCAAATATAATGTATATGGAAATTAAACTTAACATTGAATCTCTTGGGCAATTAATGAGAAACAGTGTCAGGCAGCACACTGTGAGAATAATAAATGCACACTGAGCTTAACATGTTATAAATAAATGAAAAAATGTATTACACAAGCTGACCGGCGATCACCAATCACCCTACAGTTCCCTTAAATCCAGCTACAACTGCTGATAAAGTTATATATGGTCAACATGTTTTTTTTAAAGATCATTGCCAATAGGAGTTGCTGACTGTGTGTTCAAATGTACTTTCTGTGAACTTCCTGTTTGTGTCAGTAATACCTACTGAAGAGGAGTGAGTGAATGTTTTACTTTCACCAGTATTTAATTATCAATATTGAAATGGTTTTACCTTTCATAAATGAAACTGGAGTAAGGGATCAGAAAGTTATCAAGTTTATACCGGTAAATATGAGGGACATACTGATTCATAACATGTGGTGGTCCAGGGTTCATATCCCACTTCTGTCACAATGGGGTCCCTGAGCAAGGCCCTTAACCCACAATTAGATTGTAAGACTATGAAATGTAAGTTGCTCTGGATAGGGGCTTCTGCTAAATGACATTAATGTAAACGTAAACTGGTGGTTTAAGGTTTGTAACAACTGTTCTGCAAATATCTGACCTTAAACATGCAGGACTGCAGTAGCCTAGCGGTTAAGGTACTGAACCTCATGGTCCTGGGTTCACATCCCACGTCTGCTAACTTGCCACAGTTGGGTTGTTAAATAAAGGCCCTTAACCCACCATTGCTTGAACTGTAAGATGATTGTAATTGTAATAAATTGTATGAGTTGTAAGTCGCTCTGGCTAAGGGTGTCTGCTAAATGACATTAATGTAAACATCATCACACTCACATAAATCCAGTTATGGCAAAAATTACCTATTTTTAATTTGCTTATTGATGAATGTAGTACAATATTAAGTCTCTGTAAGATATGTTAACCTCTGCTTTCAGAATTTGGTACGTCCTCCAAAATGTTTCTGGTAAGTGATAATCAGTTCTCACATTGGCTTGTAAGATTTTTGTTTTGTTACAAATGATGATAAGTCATCCTGGCCCAGATGCAGCAAAGCAGGTCTAAACCATGATACTACCTTTTCCTTTCTCAACATCTCAATTTCTCACATAAGACTTTCCATTAATAAAAGCTGTTGAAATCGTTTTTTTCCAATAAAGCTCTGGCTCATCCACATGGCATTTTACAAACAGCAATGTTCTTTTTGGAGAGCAGAGATAAAAGTCAGAGACAGAACTCATCTGTTGTACTGTTTGTGTTAATCCTTCATCAGTGCTCACGGGACGCGGCCTACAGGATGATGGTGGCTAGATAGTTTGGGTTCAGCAGAGACACTGGTGTGTCTGATCCACTCATATCAGAACACTATTACATACTAACTCACCACCATCACCACATCAGTGTCACAGCAATGCTCAGAGAATGATCGACCACCTAGACAGTACCTACTCTGTGGAGGTCCTGACCATTAGAAAACAGAGTAAAGTGTAACACAGCATGTACATAAACAAATGGACTACAGTATGTCATTTTAGAACTACAAAGTGCTTCTATATGGTGCGTGAAAGTGACCAAATGAGTGTAGAAACGAGGTGTACCTAATAAAGTGATCGGTTAGTATAATATGAATGCTCTATATCTTATACATGCGTTTTCTTCTTTAAAGTCCCTTTTAAGACAGCATCGTGACGTTCTATTTTTTAAAACCAGGTCATTCGAAGCTAAGGACTTATTATAATAAGTTATGATAATACTCTGGGTGAGTGCCGCACCTGAACATAGGTACGGGCCAGAGGTGCCATGTTTACTAATTGTAGGTTAGACGGATCTTACCCAGCACGTCTTTGGAAAAGTCCTCCTCAACGACCATCTTCACCACCTAAAGCCACAGATCAGCAGAGAAAAAGGGCAGAACGTGTAGTCCCGATAGAAGTGGAAGCTGCAGCAGATCCACCGTGAACGTGTGTGAACCTGTCCAGCTGTTAATCTCAGATCAGATCAGTCTCAGGTAAACTCAGTTATGAAGTCCCCCTTTATAATCTTGCTTTTGCTGCCTCGAAACCTCTTTACTCCTTCATGTAACTCTCATTCTTCCACGTGCTGCTCTTTAGGCCACTGTTATCGAGTGCGTGACAATGTGAAAGGAACTGGTAACTAAGTGGAGGTAACACCGTGCCGAGCAGAGGAAAGATTTGTTATTTGGAATGCACAGGCATTGACCACGCCCCTCTACCGGCCTCACACCCCGCCCACATTCTTAACCACGCCTTGAAGCGGTCTTTTTAGCCTAAGGCAGTGGTTCTTAAACTTTTTAGACCAAGTACCACCCATTATCACAACAAAACCAAGTCCAACCCCAAACCCAGGAAACGTGTGCACCACATACACGTTTAGCTGAGTCTACAGGTTTATCATTCAAATCAGCATGTTTTAATGCTCACGTGCCTTCATTTCAGCCCTTGTTGCTAAGAATTTCACAGCCTACAACCCATTGTGATCTTGGTTTTCCCAAGTGAAACTATAGGTGAAACCCAAACGTACACTTGGGTCGTACCATCTCACAGTGCCTATGTTTTGGAATGGGCTAACACTACTTCCTGCTAACTTCAGCCATGATATAATGTTCGGTTTATTCAAGCCATTCATTTTAACTAACATTTTAACGTGGCGCTGTGATGGCTTAGTGGTTAAGGGACTGGACTATGGACCAGAAGGTCCCACCTCTGCCACAGTTGGGTGGCATGCTGTATTGTAAGACTTTTGGTCTGGAGTAACCTAGCGGTTAAGGCACTGGACTGTGGACCTGATGGTCCAGGGTTCAAATCCCACCTCTGTCAGGCTGCTACAGTTGGGTCCTTAAGCAAGGTCATTAACCCACCATTGCTTGAATTGTAAGACTGTATGAGTTGTAAGTCGCTCTGGATAAGTCTGCTAAATGCAGTAAATGTAAACTACTATTTGGACAAATGCAAAACACTTACTGATAACATCTTGGAAAGATCTTTCTACATTTGGGAAGCAGTTCGCACAATGCAGACGTAATGAACTATAGGTGTCTGCACAGCCCACATGGTATTTTAATAAACACAAATGGATTTTATTCAAACAAAACGATGAACAGTGTGAAATGGAATTTACACACGACATGCCTATACAATGGAATTAATTGAATTAAATAAATCCTTAGCTATTAAATAATAAGTACATTCTCCAACGTCATCTGGTGTACCACCTCATGCCCCTAAACATACCACCAGTGGTGCATGTACCACAGTTTCAGAAGCACTACCCTAACATTTTAAGAGTGCTTCTGTTCTGTCATAGAAGGCCAATTGGTCCATACACACAGCGTTAAAGAAGCAAAACAGTTTTGTTGTGACTTTAATTAACACTACACTACAACTATGAGTGCCCCCAGAGATGTTGGGCCCTGTGAAGAGATATTACACTGGACCCCACCAGCCCACATGCCAATTCTGAAAATGTAACATTGTAGTGCAGTGGAATTCAATATTTGACGCCAGACTAATATCCTCTATAATAAAAGTGCTCAAGACTATATTTTTCAGTTTAAATAAAAATATTAGCGTAAAATAAATATACATAAAGGTGGCACGGTGGCTCGGTAGATAGAACTGTAGCCTCACAGGAAGAAGGTCCTGGGTTCTATCCCAGCTGGAATAGTCTGGCTCCTTTCGATGTGGTCTGCATTCCTTCCACAGTGCAAAGACATATAAACACGACATGAATATGACATTTGAACATTTGAACATTGGCATGAATGGACATCACTCCTGCCTTGCACCCGCCTAGACACCAGCTTTCCTGCCACCCTGATCAGGATTAAGATGTTAAAAAAATTAATGAATGACAATTACAGAGCTTAAATTATTTTCTGTAAAGATTTTCAAATTATGATAATAAAAAATCCCACAAGCCCTGAAATTATGCCAGGTCATATCCAGTGCTGCTCACCTCCTAGTTTAGTTAGGAGTAGGTCTGTAATATGAGAATAAGGGAGGCAGGGCTGCTGAAGCTGAACCTGCTTTTTCCTGTTCTGGCACAGGTCAGACCCAGGGACGGCTCCTTTGTAATGAAGAGCTACTAAAAAGGTTCTCCTATACTGATTAATTGGCGACTAAATAAGAATGAAATGTAACAATCACATTTTTGGAATGATATTAGAGGTTTAAAGCCATCCTGGTGCGAGGTTAATGATGAGGTTAAGGTAATCTGTTATTTGTACATTACCAGAGCTAGCACTCTTTGAAGGAGTTACTTTACTGATATTTTACACTATGAGGCCAAACTCTCTGTAGACTTGAAGAGATGGTTTTGTTGGGGGACAGGGTATTGGTGGTGCTACCCTCCAGAAAGATTTTGCAAGGTGGAACGTCTGAGTATATTTTAAAATGGCATGGCTGACTCTGAAAACAAAAAAAAACAAAAACATTTTCTCTACATAAGCAGTGTTTGATAAATCATAATGATAATGTTTCATAGATTACATTGAGGTCATCAAACATTAGCAGCTTTGTTACCTGAAAGATAAAAGCCATAAAAAGCAATAAAGGGACCTAATTAGGAAAAATATATAAATAATATGTTAAGACTAGGTCTATGTCTATCTTGCTTTGTGTACAGACATAAAATGCTTTAAGTCTTCATCATACGTGAAAAAAACACAACATTTAAATTAATAATCGCATATTTTTTAAGTGCAGCCTCATGTTTGCTTGGAGCAAGTCATCCGATTTTGCGGGTAAGAATCCTCATCCAAAGGCAGCTTGCATTTTAAAGCAAGAAATTTTGTGTTAATTCTAATTAATAAAGTGTTAATTGGTTATGATTTTATTAAATAGGTTATGTTTACAGCATTTAGAAGGCGTTAACCAGGGTTAGCCAGAGCAGAGCCTGGGTGGAATAATTCCTGAACAGTTGAACAGCTCCCTCTAGCGGCC
>JAUZST010034104.1:0-28391 GCA_034779995.1 Parotocinclus haroldoi | reverse complement strand
GACACCAATTAACCTAACACACATGTCTTTGGACTGTGGGAGGAAACCGGAGTACCCGGAGTAAACCCACACAGACAAGGGGAGAACATGAAGACTCCAAACAGAAAGTCACCCTTGCAGTGAGGCAGCAGTGTTACCAAAATGAATAATGTGACTATTTAATATTACAGTTTGAAATTTATGTCACATTGTTCTGTGAGATTATTGGCTGGTTGCAAAGAAATCCAATTACTTCTACTTCAATTTCAAATTCAATCACTACTACTACTTTTCAGATTTCTCAAGTGCATGCATTTTCATTTTCTGTCATTATCAGACTATTAATTGCATGGAAACACACTCAGCGTTAAAGTGCAGTGACATTGATTACCTGGGGCTCAGGTCTAATGGACTGACACAGCTGAGGGAGGGAATGAGCAGCTTGGCCGGCCTGTGACTGGAGCCTATATCAATCACTGGGGTGCACAGTTCCTCATTTGCTGATGGCTGTGGGGAAGGGCTCTGTCCCCGAGAACCTTGGACTGGAGAGCGGCAGAGGTGAAGCATTCCGAAGTGCCGTAGCTCCTCCCCTAGCATGGTGCTCAGGGTGGACTGGGATGAGTGTCCTTCCACACGAGAGAGCAAAGGCTGTCTGGCCACTTCCTGTTCTGGATCGTCCTCTTCCTCGGCCTCCACAATGAAGGGCAACTTTGATTCAAGAACAGAATCAGGACGATCCTGACAAAATATCAGAGGAAGAGATGGATCTTTCAAGTATACGTAAGTTCCCACACACACAGAGGCAGATTTCCTTCACCCCCAAATCCCAATGTAATAGAAAGATCTGTGCATCAGCCACAGTGAAAAATGTGGTTACTGGACTTCCGTGTCATGAAACGTGCTGCCAGAGGGAGGGCTAGAGAATGAGTGGCTAGAGAATTCCAACAACTATATTGAGATTCAATTGGGTTACAAAGGGAATTTCATCACAGTAAATTAACCCTATGACAGATCTAATGCTCCGATTATAACGAAGTCCTTACTGCAGTATTTATAGATGTAGGAACCGTGAGCGGGGGAGAGAGAGAAAAAAAAGAGAGAATAAAGAAGAGAAAAGTCTGTTATTATTTCTGTCAGAGCTTTTCTAATAATATCTTTGTGAGACCTGAAAGCAAGATGGTTTTTCTGAGAAAACGGTAATAGTCTGTACAATAAATCTGCCTCTGATACATTCTGAAATTGAAGCACCTTGGAAACGCAAAGGAGAGTTTCTGAATTAGAAAACAACCACACATATCATAGTGTTTTCAACTGTGTACTTTTACATTTTTTTTAATTAGTGATGTATTGGTCAATGGTTCTGACCCTGTGTACTTTGAGTTTGATGCAAATGAATAGTGTGGGTGTAGACTACGGGATTGATGATAATAATCCGTGAAAACATGTGGCTGTTTTGTAAATAAATATATTTACTTCTATAGTTTTGTGTATATGTGACCCAGACGGAAGGAACCTCTGGGACTCAAGTCTGGATCACTGTGGTGGAGGGCTTTTAAACTGATGTTGAGTATTATTTAGTAATATTAGTAAATGTAAATATAACATGCTACATCCAATAAAAAAAAACTATAGAAAACTAGATATACTGCCTCCAGAAATACTGTCTCAGTAGACACTTACTGAAATCGAAATCCACTTTTCCTGCTCCCTGCTCTTGCACGTCTTTCCAGTGGTGGATAATGATGTATTTGGAACTTATCCCGAAATATACAGCTCACAGAAATGAATGAAATATCCCCTAATTTTTGTAAACGGTTTACTAGGTATACTACAGGGAGTCTTACTCGGGAAATACAGGTGAAGTACATATAATGAAGTGTTTTTAAAGGGCAGCATGGTGCTGCAGTGCTTAGTACTCTCACTTCACAGCTCCAAGATCCCCAGTTTCTGATCCCAGGCTCTGCCACAGAATGGAGTCTGCATATCCCCTGTGTGTGGGGGGGGGGTTTCTCCGGGTAACCCAGATTTCTCCCACATTTCAAATACATGCCTATTAAGTTAAGTGGTGTTTTTTGGTGAATTTTACCTGTGAGATTCTTGGAGAGCGATGGAATCGAGTTTGGCCCTGGGGAGTGCAGGCAAGAGAGAAGAATAGTTACATATTATAGCAGGTTTTTTTAAAAACTGATGACTGCAGAATTCCACTACCACAACGGTTTAAACAAAACAGTAACCACCCGTGACCATTACTGTACCAGTCTATAACAGGGCAATCCACCTAAAGGCATGTTTTGGAAAGGTGGAAGTAGCCAAACAAAATTCTTACAGTCATGAAAAGAACAGGGCAACATCCCCACAGACAGTAACCAGAGGTGAAACCAAAATGCCATATTGATGTGGCATCAATATTGCAAAACCCTGCTGCCCTCAAAAAGTAGGAAAATGGAAAGCAAACCGTGAAAAGTTTAGTGGCTTAGTAGATAAAGCTCTGGATCACTAACTTTTGCCAAGCTTCCGATCTAGGGTTCTTAAGCAACGCCCTTAATCTGCAACTGCTCTGTTCAAGTGGAAGTCAGTCGAGAGCACAAATTAGTCTATTATTATGTTCTCCTGTCCAGATATAAATTAATATAAATTAGCCTGACCAATCAGAGCTCCGTTGTCAGGCAGAGCAGCCCACCTTGTAAATGCGGAGCACAAGAGCTTGTTCCTGGTGGAATAAAACCTAGCTGAAAACCTGACAGTTCTAGTCAGAAATGACATTCTAGTTTTTTCATGCCCACAAAAACATGTTTACTATGGAAAAACACACTGCGAAACTTCAATGACACGTTACGAAAAGAGAAATTAAAGAAAGCAAAAGGGGACAAGAAGCTTTTAGAGTGTTTAGACAAAAAACCAAAACAACCCTTGGTGTGTAGGTCCCAACAAGGTCCCTGCGTTAAAATTCGCATAGTTTTTTTTTTTTTGTCCCTAAATCGGACTCAGTGTGAAAAGGCCTTAGAGAGGACAGACTGACCTGGTGGGTAGTACCACCACCTTACCGCAAGAAGGTCCTCGGTTCAAGCCCAGGTTGGAACGTTCTGGCTCCTTTCTGTGTGGAGACTGTATGTCCTCCCCATGTCTGTGTGGGTTTACTATGGGTACACCAGTTCCCTTTCACAGTCCAAAGACATGCTCTTAAATGAACTGGTTACTCTGAATTGGCATCAAGTTGAATGTATATATATTTCTAGTCTCGAGAAAACCTTGTAAATACTGTACATATGTGCACCCTTTTGAGTTACATCAAAAACGCAGTGATAAATGAATCAGCTTTAAATTTCGTTAAGTTAAGCTTGTGCTTAGAAACAGTAATCCAAATTAGAGAAGGGACCCCTTTAGACTGTAACGCCTTATAACAAATGGCGGAGGCAAACGCAGCATGCTGGAAGGCAGTTTATTTACAGAGAAACAGCAGGCAAAACTCGAAAAACAGGGACAGGCCATGGTTGGAATAAACAGTGTTCGCCAGCTCATTACGTTATCCCCCGTTTGTCTGCCTTACGTTTTGAGTGTTCCCCTTGTCTGTGCGCGCATTGTTTTGTTTCTGCTCGTCTTCCCCAGCAGCTGATGGCGCCCGGGACGCGAGGCTGGAAGGGGCTGATCCTGCGGCTAGAATGGGTCGCTAGAAGCCGCTATAGGGTCGCTACCGGTGCCTGACCGGACCATACCTGACCGTGTATCGATCCTTGGCCGTAAAGGGCAGTCCCTGGATCTTCGGCCATAGCTGCCGTCACTAGATCCCCGGCTCTGAAAGCCATCCTTTATTTTTTGCCCCCTTTTTGTCCTTTTATTTTTTTCTGTTCAGGCTGCTTTTAGTTTTCCTTTTGTTTTCCTTTTTTCCCATAGGCGCTGTTGCTGGCCCCCGGCACGAAGCTGCTCCGGACCCTCTCGCATGGAACCATTATGGCGTTACCGCGGCCCCCGCCTTCGCCATCGGACCCGCCTCGCTCCAGCTTGTTCGCGAACCCCTGGGACCCTGTCGCCCTGGACCTCAAACCAGCAGACCTAGCGGACTTTCAGCACCCAGGCTGTTTGCGGACCCCTGGACAGCTGTGGAGTGGGCCCCTCGGCCCCACCACAGGACTCTTAAAGCCCCTACCGGACTCGTGTGTGGATTACGTTTGCAACTGTTGTTTAAATGTCTGCTATGTGTGTCTTCGTTTAAATTAATGTTCCTTGGATTTCCCCGTATTTGTTGTCTGTCTGTGGGTACTGCATTATGGGCTCCGGTTTTAAAATCTGATAGAGATTCTGGGGATTTAGCGGGACCAGGAATGGTCTTGCGAGATCTCCGGGATGCCCTATCGTAGCAGTCTTTTCATCATTATTTTTCATTTAAAGATCATACGACCCCAGAGTAGAACTAGAATTAGAATTGAGCCACAGATCTACTGGTACAAATGTTCTCACCAGACAGGTGTTTCACAGAACTGATGCTGGTACTGAAAGATTTTGGATCTGTAATAATGTTATTAATAAAACTATGATAATATTATAATACTATGAGTATTTAAAATAGCCTATGACAACTGTTAGCAACAATCATTTTGAAATTCTTTACTTAAAAAAAGTGATTAAAAAATGGGGAGTAGTTGTAGTGGTAGATGTATGTGTGTTGTAGATATGTTTTATATTCTTGTGTGTACTGACGGCAAAAAATCCACTTGATTCCAACTAACTCTAGCCAAGTGTGTGTAGCTAATTAGTTCGACCAACTGACTTAATGTTTGGAGGCCCAAACTGTTTGGAGGCCCAAACCAATCATTTCCTTTGGACTAAAATTAACTTGTAATTGGATGGTGTCTTTGAAGTTAAACATCCAAGGATAACTGCACCGTCTAATAATTCCCAAATGCTACTAGCACTTTATTTTGGTGCCACACTGTGAGGTCTGATTGTGGTTAGCGTTTTGTATTGATCCTGCATTCGTGAGCTTGCACAAGCGAATGTTTGTTTCTTTCTATGTTTACTGCATTGTTGTCACTTTTGTCAGTGTTTAGTCTTTAGTTACTAGAGCTCAGCTTCTACAGCCTACACGAGCCAGTGGGAGCTTTCGTTTAATCCTCTGCTCACTATTCTGCCGGTTCAGCTTTGTTTAAAGCATTTAAATTAGGTGATAAAACCCACATGCTTACATGATTTTTATATTACATTATGTTGTATTATATTATATTTTATGTAATATAAATTATTATTTATTTATTTATTATTAAATTATTTATTGTTATCCTTGCTGTTTAATCTTACCTCCTTTTCCTATCCTATATATATATACCTATCCTATATATTTCCTATCCTATATATACCTTCTGCTATATTCCAACCCATATATATATATATGGGTTGGAATATAGCAGAAGGTACGACTAAACAGCAAGGATAATGTAATATAAAATATAATATAATACAACATAATATAATATAAAAATCATGTGTATATTAGATATCAGGGTAATATCTGGTTTCTATAGTTTACACACATATGACTAACAAGCACACACGCACACACACACACACACACACACACACACACATATATATATATATATATATATAAAACCATATATCAATGATGAATGCATCCTCACCTCTCTGAGGTTGTATGTGAGGTTGTAATGGATGTCTTCGTTGAACTGGTTGCTGTACTCGGGATAAAGATCGAGCACCTCACGCAGTGCTTTTACAGTGATGTACTGCAGGTCACAGTAGGTCAAGGCTTTCACATCTGCATTTGCCTTGATCACCTGATCCCGCCCCGGCAGGTCTGCTCCAATTAGATCTCCCTTACCTGCAGCGACACAATGTTATCAAATGAGATAACTAACATTAGGTCTCATAGGTTTTTAATACATTTGTTGTTCACAGAGGTTTGTGGTTTATTCCATTACATTTGAATAAGGAATGTTTATAGACTGTACTGTTAGTAGATTTCGTTGTTTTGATTATGTACAAGAAAATGATATGCATTTTCTGCTTTTCTAAACAACTGAATGTGTGGTTTTGTACATACTGTTAAAACAGTTTTTTTGTTTTCTCACATAGAAAATGGTGAGTGTTGACCGCTAAATTTGAACTCTCACCAAATATAATATATGTAAATGTATCTATAATATTTTCATAGACGCATAATTATGCTACAACAAATAAGACTATGGGTTAATATTGTCAAATGTAATAAATATTTTTTATTAAGTGTGACCTACCCAGTATAGCAAGCACCATGCCGTCCTTTAGCACCTCTAAGGATCCAGAGCATACGAAGTGATGAGCGTGTAGGGCATCTCCATTCCGGATGAGATATTCACCCGGTGCACAAAAAGAAGTCTTAATGTGCAGAGAGAGTGAGCGCAGACATCCTCTACTGGCAGAGGAAAAGAGAGGCAGCTGGAGAATATCCTTGTTGAGGTGCATTGCGATGTCAGCCCTCAGCTCATCAGGGAAGTCATGCAGGAGCTAAAAGATAATTAAAGGAGCTAAAACAGTCTCAAGGTACATTTTATTATAACGACAGAGAGTCCAGCTTTAAGCTGAGCTGGATCTTCAGCAGAGGTGCAAGCCGAGCTCACACAGAACTAATCATGGCTCAGCAAATCTCAGCAAGGTCCCAAAAATTAAAAGCAAGCAAGACGTGTATGATGGATCATGACAGAAAAATTTAAATAAATCTTATTTAAAAAAAAAAACAATAAAATATAACCTCACGCTGTCTTTTCATCATTATTTTTCATTTAAAGATCATACGGCCCCAGAGTAGAACTAGAATTAGAATTGAGCCACAGATCTACTGGTACAAATGTTCTCACCAGACAGGTGTTTCACAGAACTGATGCTGGTACTGAAAGATTTTGGATCTGTAATAATTATGAAATAACAATTATTATTATTTAATAATAGAATAATAATTTTAATTTATTAGAGTTATGAAAAGATTTCAAGGACTGTGATAGATATAAAGATATAAAGGACTGTGGTGGCCTAGCAGTTAAGGTACTGGACTTTGGACCAGAACGTCCAGGGTTCAAATCCCACCTCCGCCACAGTTGGGTCCTTGAGCAAGGCCATTAACCCACAATTGCTTGGACTGTAAGACTGTGTGAGTTGTAAGTCGCTCTGGATAAGGGGGTCTGCTAAATGCTGGAAATGTTAATGTAAACAATTCAGTGAGCTCATAAGACTGAGAAAGAGACAGAAAGATCTAAAGCATATGACTAAAATGAGAGAGAAAAAATTTAATTTACATTATCCCTTACGGGACCAATTTGCTCGGTACTCATCATTTTTGGTTCTCGAAAAGCCTTCTGGAACGAATGGCCAAGAAATAAGGTATCGCCGTACTTCTATTTGAACAGCTTACCAATATGTGTGAAAACAAACCCATTTGCAATTGCAATATCAGCCAAAGCTCGAAATGAAGTTCTACTTTAAATGTGCTCCAAGATCTCAACGACATCACTGATTCACCATGCAACAGTTGTCAGGACCCACAGAGCTCTTGCAAGCTGTTAAAAGTGTTTTTGCTGTTTTTCCCTAATCACTGAATAAATTAGTATGTTGGCAAAGTGTAAATGAGAGTCAGCACTCGGGCTCTCCCCCTCTCACAAACTCTACTTTTTTTAAAAACGCTATCTAATTAGCTGTGCTGCATCTCACTGAAGGCTAACCATTGAGACGGTTGAACAAAAAGCTCTATTCAGTGAAGACATTGAGTAATAATTAGCTCACCGAAAGTGGGTGTGCCCCATATTTCTTGTGATATTTCTGATACTGGCACCAGCAAGTTACCTACTTCGTGTGTGTGTGCTAATATCTAATCGCTTGTCCTAGAGGTCTGTATCACTTAAAAGAAATGACCGACATTATCATTTTGTACACAACACAACAGCCTCGCTTTCTGGGCCAGGTTCTAATAACTATAACAGATGATTAAAAGTGATGCAACTTGTCTTCATGAAGCATGAGACTCCAAACCAGTAACCAGTTACATCAAAAGTTGGTGTTGCTTCTAATTGCTTTATCAGGTGTCTCTAGAACACATCAGACATTTTGATACATCAGTTCAGTGCCTACTGTGTTTGAACCAAGCAATTATGGGACTAGACCATGAATCAAAGCCTGGATTAGTTCCAAATGCATTCCTGACCACACGGCAGGAGCCACAAACCTTATACTAAATCACAGAAGTGAACTGAAATAATATGACCAATGAGGTATTTTTCAATTATGCAACAAAAAAGATCTGAAAACAACATTTTTAATGAACACCATCCACCACGAAGATTTTTGAGTGCTTACAATGTATGCAAAAATAGGTAAAGAATTATTACGGATATAAGGGACCTAAAGGATAAAATCATACTATATCAAATAATGAACAAATACACTGCTCGCAAAAGTGAGGGGATATTTCATAATGAATTTGAAATTTCAGAATTTTTGTGAGTAGTGTAAATGCACCCTAACTGCCCTGCAATAGCTTCGTATATGCACTACGCGAGCGAGTGCTCGGCATACAGTATATTGCTAAATATCGGGGGTTTTTTTTACCATTTATTCACCAAATGTCATATATACAGCTCATTTAAATAGGGGGCCATATCAAAATTAAATAAAAATATTTTTGTGAGTAGTGTATATTGAAAAAAATGCAGTAAATGAATACGTTTCAGCAAAAAATGAAACACAAACTTACCTAATATATTGGTTTCCACATCTAGTAACCTCAAATAAAAAAACCCTCAATTATACAGTTTCCCTACTAAACGTATGTTTTCCCTCTATGACAGTTAGCACTTACAGGTATCATCATTACATTCACACATATAACGTCTGATTTTGTTCCAGCAACTCCTTTTTTGGTCAATACGTGAAATGGTCTGGTCTCACCCCAATAGGGACTGCACCCTTAAGCTTATATTGGCTCCGGTTCCTTTGGTGTTCATATGCTTAAGATACCTGTGTTCCTGAAAGGCACTAAACATAGAGCAACCAGAGCACAGAGAACTGGATTCAAAAGGTCTTTCACAAAGCACTACTAAAGAGGTGTCTCACCTCATTAGCATTGATTCCGTTTGTGACTGACCAGGTGGTCTGGAAGTACTCCAGCATACGCTGCTTCAGCTGCTGAGGAAGCCGATGCACACGGATAAAGTCTTTCAGGTCCTTCATGCGAGTGTGGTAGAGCGAGCGGCGGGAGTACATGCGCTGGATGATGGCGGTCACGTTGCCGAACACTACTGCGTGCATCAAGGCTGCGGAGAAAAGAGAACTCAGTTCTTATGTAATGCAACATGTGTATCATGCTGAAATCGGTCCACCAAAAGCAGCACATTGCAGACTGAAACAGGCAGCATCGTGTTCAAACTGCTGATAAACGTTCTTCAACGTGCTAAAGCTAGGTTTCCACAGCTGTTCTGATCTAATTAGACGGAAAGTCAGCTCAACTCCGTTACGCACCACCGATGAGCATGGTGCAGATGGAGAAGATCTTCTCGGCATCGGTGTTGGCGCAGACGTTGCCAAAGCCCACACTGGTCAGACTGCTAAGAGTGAAGTAGAGAGAGGCGATGTAGGCGCTGCGCATGGAGGGGCCGCCAACTGTGCCGTTCGTGTAAGGAGTTTCCAAGCGTTTCCCCAGTTCCTGCAGCCAGCCTGAGAGAGAGTCAGACCAAGGCAAATTATGAGCATACAAATGTCTATACATGTCTTCAGATGCACTCCGACTAACTGCTGAGCTGAGGACCTTCCTCAAGGGCTTAAGAGTGACAGTAACAATTCACAGCTTTTGATTGGTATTTTTCATCATCCTTTAAGACCGAATGACCTCAGTTAGCCAGGTCATTTAAAAAATATCTACACCCACCCCTGTCAAATGTAAAATTTTGGAGAGTAATCTCAGAATGCTTTTTAATAGCAGTGTGTCTATATGAGCCCATTTATGATCCCACCAGTCTACAGGGCAAACCTAGCTAATAAGAGTACCAGGCCATTTACATTTAAGTAATTCAGCATACACTCTTATCCAGAGTGACTTACAAACTTCAAAACAATTGTGGGTTACAGGCTTTAAGGACTCAACAGTGGCAGTGATACAGAGGATGGATTTGAACCCTTGACCTTTTGGTACATAGTCCAGTAACTTAACCAATAGGCCACCACAGCTGGTTTCTACCATCAAACCACTGGAGCACAAAGATATATTAAAGGTATGGACAAATAATGATATATATTATCAAGTTTAGACACATCATTCTACTTTGCCCTTATTTGACCCTTTTTGGTTCCCACAGCAGGCTGTAATTGAGCTTGTAGCCCCGCCTATTGAAGCTTGAAGTTTTTAGTCCACACACCCTGTTTCTTATGGCTTCTGTGACCTGGTTTGTTCCTCTCTTCCCTTTGTCTCTGTGCTCTCGGTTTTTGTTATTATTGTAGTGTTATGATCTGTAGTAGCTCTGTATTGTGTTCAATTTTACCACATTGTCTAGTTTTGTTCGCATATTGTCTGTTAGCATTAGCCCTTAACATTTTTTGTATTAGAAATTTGTTTGTTTGCATTAGCATCTTCTGGGTGTGTCTATTGGTTTATTACCATCGTACCATTTGTTTAGTTCCCAACCTGCTCCTGTTAGCATTGTCTGGGTCCGTGTGTATTAGCTATTTGGTTGTTTGGCATTGTGTGTATATTTAGTCTGGGGTTGTTTGTATTAGCCTTGCCTGGTTGTATAGCCTGTTTACCTGTGTTGTGTGCACATGTATGTTGGCTATAGATTATCAGGTTGTCCTTGTGTATTTTGTGTGCTCCCTGTTTCTCTGTTCGTCTAGTAGCCTTGTCTTTTGGTTAAATAAATATCATACACTTTTTAGACACACACTTTTTTCCTCCTCGTCTTCTCCCTCACTTGTTCCCTTTGGTGACGTTTGCCGATTGGCTACCACATTTGGAAAATGACAAACAGTGGCTGGTGTGCCATAGAAACAGTCTCAAACACTGTGACGTGTGGAGTTAAGTGAAGTAGTGAAATGACATTTAACTCCTACATTAAAACATATATAGCGCTCACAATTGGGCGGATAGTTTATGGGGTATTTCATTTGGAAGCATCCCCTCATTTTTGTGAGCAATATATTCACACAGAGGCTTGCTTACCAATGTCCCAGGTCAACGGGTCATTGCTGACTAGCTCCTTACGCCCAATGACATACCAGACGCACGCAAGCCAGTGAGCAAGCAGAGCGAAGACGGACATGAGGAGTGTGAGCACCACTGCACTGTACTGGGAGTAGCGGTCCACCTTCTGCAGCAGACGCAGCAAACGCAGCAGACGTACTGTCTTCAGCAAGTGCACCACCGAGGTCTGCAACACACAGTTAGCTGTAATGATGTTCGACTGTTGTACACTGACCAGGTCTTGTTTTAGTTTTTTTTTTAATGAAGAACTAGGAAAACATGGTAACAGTGTCATTTAGCTCTAGTATCAACTGCCAATTGAGACATTACAGTCTAAGTCTAGACGTTATCGGTTTCCCTCCATGTACTTTACCTCAAAATCCACCAACCCGAGTTTAATATGTGACAAATGTCTTGCCAACAACTAAATTCAAGTCGCCAAGGTTCAGACTGTCAGTAGTTGGCACTTTAATGCTCATTTAAACTTGCAAAAGCCGGATGACGTACAGCCCCTGTCTGTTATCAAAGACGTTATTTAAGGAGGAGACTGGTTACTGGTTGGAGTATTGATGGGACTATAGTACAGAAGCCAAACCCCGCTATTAGAAAGAATTAATCAGAACATTAGTAAATGTGTCAGAGAGGGGGGCAGCAAGTCATGGCTAATTTGTAATGGAGCATTGTGCATGTGCAGTTGCAGAACACATGTGGGTGAGATAACGAGTTTAGACTGTACTAATGTGACAAATGATGCATATGGCGTGAAGAGGTTGATTTCCAACTTATTCTATTGTATCTTCAGTGCCATAATAACAAAACATGCTACTTGGTTATTAGACAAAGCTTTGATAATAGATAAAATGCATTATTCCGTTCAGTAAAAGAAATAAATCATTGTTCCTTAAGCTGCAAACCATTGGTTGTTATACTGGCCAGTTGAACAACACATCACTCACTTTGTAGTAAAGGACTGCTTGAAGCTGGGGAAAACACAGAACATTTGATATGAATTTGGCCACTACTGACTTGAGAGAAGATTTCAAATTGGACTCTAAAAAAAAAAGAGTTTTCCATTTGGAAGTAGAAAATAATATAGATTTTTTTTTATTTCAAACTAATGAATGCTGACGCTAGACGATATCTTCCTTCCGTTTTAGTAACATAGCATAATGCATTTTGAGTGCTTGGACGGTACAGTTACACTTTGCCTGCACACCACTGATTTGAGTCCTGGCAGTGCCTTTCTGCCAGATCTGACCGGCTTGATTTGTCCATATCTGAGCTAGTGGAGGCCAAATCGGGGCCAAAAGGTGTTAACCAGTCCAGCCCGACTATGGACTGACGCCCCATTCTGGGTACAGTCATTTTCATGTAATAAAAAAACATATATTTTTGAAAAGACACTTCATTTACATGTTTGTGTGTGACTCGCAAACTCACTCACCACTGAGACGTTGAATGCGTAGAGCAGGTCGAAGGGCAAGGCAGCGATGAGGTCTAGGATGAACCAGGTGGCAGTGTAGTGAAGACAGATGGAGCGGGCATCATACACCACCTGACCGGCAGGTCCCACGTAGGTTGTGCGGAAATTCAGAATAATATCTGCAGAGGTTACACAGTGATTGTGCTGGAGTGTGTGTGCTTTAACACTAGATTAAAGAAAGATAAAGGATTTTCAACTGAATTTATTTCCCCTGCATCTGTGCGATTATCACAGGTGATTAATAAATCAATAAATGTAATATTCCAACATGATAATGACCCCAAATGCACCTCCAAGATGATTACTGCCTAGAAACTGAGGTTAAAGGTCAAGCATGTCTCCAGACCTAAACCCTATTGAGAATCGGTGGAGGAGCGCAAGGTCTCTAACATCCACCAGCTCAGGGATGTCATCATGAAAGAGTGGAAGAGGATTCCAGTGGAAACCTGTGACGCTCTAGTGAACTCCATGCCCAAGAAAGTTAAGGCAGTGCTGGAAAATAATGGTGGCCACAAAAACCATTGACACTTTGGGCACAGTTTGGTCATTTTCACATAGGGGTGTACTCTCTTTTGTTGCCAGTGGTTTAGACATTAATGCCTGTGTGTTGTTATTTTACTCTATTATACAAGCTGTAGACTGACTACTTTACATTAAGTTTAATATGTTCAGTGTTGTCCCATAAAAAGATGTGATAAAATATCTTGCTTTTCTAAGTTTGGTATACAATGTGTTGTTTGTGTCCAGCTTGCATAACGTCCACTTTAACGTAACGTATCGTTAAGTGACCCATACCTGTATTGGTGTGTTGCTCGCTGTACAATAAGTACCTGGGCTTGTCATGGCCAGTCAAAAACAATTAGTACAAGTAAAATCTAGAGAGACAGAATCAAATCCCTCTTTCCTCAGTATCTTAGGCTTATGTAGTGTTTGAGCATGGGTTATTAAGGGCTTCCTCTGTAGCTGTTTATGCAAATGTAAAGAAGCTTTGAGGTGCAATCATCACCTTTATTTCACCTCATTTGCACATTTAAGCAAGCCACAGCTCTGCCATTGCACCCTTTATATGTGTAAAAGAAATAGTGAGGGATTAGAGGTGGATAAGAGATTAAGTCGAACAGTACAAAGTGTGTGTGTGTGGGGGGGGCCTGTGCTGGGTAAGGAGAAAAGGAGAAGTTTGGGTGGACACTAATTGCTATGTATAGCTTGTTTTCACCTCGCTGTGGACTTGTTGCCATGGTAATATATGTCAGGTGACTCTCAACCCCCATAAACACACACACATATGTGTATATATATCTATATATATATATATATATATATATATATATATATACACACCGAGGATGAATAGCATCTCCACAGCTATGTCACTGACAATAGTGCTCCGGGAGGTGGAGTCGCAGTCTGGATTGTCATGGTTACTGTGTTCGGGGGTGGAGAAGCAGACGTTGTAGGGGACAGTGATGGCCACGTAGAATGTCGCAAGGAGGATTAACCAGTCCCACATTGCTTTGCACACACTGTAATGCAGCAGGATGAATCGGGACTTCTGTACAGATGCAACTTTGTACTCTGGCACGGTGGGCTTTGGAAAGACATTCTGTCAAAACATGAGGCACAGTTAAAGATAACTTAGGACACGTCATTATATACTATATAAGGAAAGCAGATTCATTGTATTTTGTACCAGATTAGATTCATATCACTCCACCCACATCAATACGGGTATGTTCAAATTCAGCACAAAACAGCAAGAGGAGATATGATGATCCACTTTGGGCTGCTTCGCCTGAGGTCGCCGCAGCGACACCAGCATGTTAGATTTGGGATTTGGGTCTGCCCCACATCTGATATGTAGCAGGATACAAACCAGGGTGCCTCAGTATTATGAATCAGTGCTCTACCAATTGAGCCACTCTGGTTGGCATCCCGCCTCTGGCGAGATGAGGTCTGTGTGTTGTGAAGTCCGGACATGTTGTCCGGTATAAGGTCTAAACAACATGGATCTTTGTACAGGAGTACAAGTCCAGGTGTCCTACAGTCATCCTTGAAAGTTTGGTTGCACTCTGTGTGGTTTGTGGTTGTGCATTTGCTGCCATGTTTCCTCCTTGCCAGAGGCTCAGTGTTCTTCAGGTTGGAGATCATACATATTGTATTACACATCTTTGATACGTAATGACAAGAAGCTGAAATACACCATACAGAATTGAATTTTGGGAAAAAATAAAACCTTGAAACCAGCATGACCATAACCCTAACTTCAACAATGATCCCAACCTCAAGCACACATTTAATACATCATTCATACTTCTTGTAACCCTAACCATAGTGAATGCATTTGATTATCTTTTAAAAAACATTAATGATGAAGGTGCAAGTAGTTTTAAAACAGGTTTAAAGAAAGTGAGCGTCTTTTTGCCCTTCAGTAAAAACTTCCTGCCAATTAAAAAATCTGATGTGACCCATGAGTTGACACACATCTCATCACATTCAGAAAGTATGCTTGATCTAATAATAAGCATGGTGTCATGGTAACTCACGTTTTCCAGCTTTCCTTTGTTTCTGTTGGTGAACTGATTGGCCAGGTTGTTCAGCACAGTCTGCCCACGCTCACGAGCACGACTTAGACGAGAACGGCCGGACATCCTTCTCTGAGTGTCATCTTCTGCCATGTCAGCAATTAGGAAATACGTTTGTATGACATTGTAAACAATTCATTTGAAACAAAAAGCTCTATGCAAATGTATAAAAAAAAGGTTTTCAGGTCAGGTCTATGTTCTTTTCCTCCATACCCTGCATCTTCGAGAAGTGATGGGTCTTGCCATGTGAATCAGTGTTGTCTTTGAAGGAGAACAGGAACAGCACCACCTCTCCCTTCTCATTCTTGATAGGCACAATGTCCAGCAGGCACCAGAACGGAGTTCCTAAGGTTCAGCAGATAGGAATTAGAAATAGACTTCAACCTGTGAAATAGTGTTAGTGGCTGCTCTGATTTTAGTTCTGGAGATTTACATTAACATTAAGATTTACATTAAGCTTAATTAACCAATTATCCGATCAGTGGTTTCAATGAAGGGATTATTTCACCAAATTGTTAGAGTTTTTGCTTGTGGTTGCGATTTTCAAACCTTCCAATTCCCCAGTAGCTTAACATATTTTGCCACATGCAAGACCCCTACACAGCCCAGTGAGTGACCACCAAGTTTTTCTTTCCACTGCCAACCAGTAAGAATAAGCCTGCATTAAGGAACATGCTATATTCACTGAATGTGTTACATTGTTGCAACCATATCATATATACCTAGTCTCCAGGTACCTCGTTCGTACCTTATTCCAGGCAAGGCTGGCTAGTAAACAAATAAAATTTACATTTACGGCATTTAGCAGACACCCTTTTCCAGAGTGACTTACAACTAATACAGTCTTACAATTCAAGCAATGGTGGGATAAGGAAAGGTTGTTTAAGGACCCAACTGTGGCAGCTTGGCAGAGGTGGGATTTGAACCCTTAAGGGCTAAGCTACCACAGTCCACGAGCTGCGATTTTTTTTCTTGTTAAAATGCACAATAACCTAAATATTTAGAGAGTCATTATTCAATTCCATAATGAAAAAAAAAATCATATTTTAATGTATGTGGAGTACACTAAATTTGTATCAGTGTCAGGCAGGTTAACGTGGTCAAAAGTAATTCTTTTTTGTACATTAAAAAAAAAAATCACGTTTTTTGTCAAGCATGGAATTGGATTATTTCCCTTGGTTAATATGTGTGGAAACATCCCGTTATAATTTAATACACATGACATTTTTAGAAGGTTTTTTTATGTTCTCTAAATGGCTTTTCTTTTGCCCCAGGTCAGAACTCAGTTCAATAAAAAAATCTAAATTGTGCATCTTTAAGTTCTTATAATTGACCAAATTGACTTAATAAGTGCCATAATTTCTCTTTCTAAGCTTTTACCAGCTAATTTTCTGTTCCTTTTACTTATGAGCCCACAGTGCCAGTGGGGGGTTGGTTTGAGTTGTAGTGAGATTCACCCAATTTACACTGAAAAGATTCTGGCATAATGCATGTGTTCATTGAAACATCATCACTGATTCAGCTGGTCTATTTCTTGTGCCCACAGGAGCAGCATTAACCTAATTAGAGAGTGATCTCTAATTCAGGATCCCTATGGTGTCACATTATTAAAAGGCACTGTTAATGTGAAGTACCGTTTTTCTTGTAGTAGCGGACTTCAGCTTGGTACTCCCTCTGGCCTTCCAGAGTTTTCTGCACTTGCTGGGTTACTCTTTCACTTGTTTCGTCTCCATGGAGGAAGTGACATGTGCACGTTTTCTTCATGACCTCCGTTCGGGCAAATCCAGTCAGTTCACAGAAACCGTCGGAACAGTAGACGATGGGGTAGCCCCGGCAACCCTGTGCATTTCCTAGCAGAAAGTTGCTGTCTGAGTGCATACCCAATAAAATATCAGAAAAGGACAAGAAGAAAGAAGAATATCAGTTTGGATTTGTGTATACATACCAAAAACTGTCTAAACGATGTAATTGGTAGTGTTTTTCTTAAAGACTAACTGAGGAGAAGCCTTGTGAGGGCAATAGCCGATTAAGGATGCTGTCAAAAAAAAAAAAAAAAAAGCTGAGATGAAAACAAGGTGAGACGGTCAGCACACTTTGCTCTATTCCAAGCGTGTATACCACCTTGTCTGAGGGAAACCCCAGGCCAGGTACATTTTCAAGCCAAATTTGAGATATAATTCCTCCATCAGCTCGAGGATTTGGGCATTTCACAAGAATGCCCCCTGTCTGTTCCCGATAAAGTTGTTTGGACCTGGACCTGCTGCAGGAACTGTATCTCAGAGTTGGCTTGGAAACCCAAATAAATTGCATTTTTTCTTTTTACCCATTTTACCCATTATTTTAGGAAATATTTTATAAAAGCTGTTGCCAAAGGAGTAAGGTAAACATCAGTAACCAAAAGATGACGATGCTGTGTATTTCCAAGCCGTCTGTGCAATATAATGCGTCCAGCAGGTCCAGGGTCTGCTCTGGAGTCAAGTCAGATTTATATCTATAGTGTTTTATTACAGTGAAGCATTGTGTAAAAGCAGCTTTACTATTTTAGATTATCTAAATAATAAAGCCGTTCCCATAGTCCAATACTTTAAACACTAGGCTACCACAGAATACCAGGGACTACCACAGTTTCTCAGGAAAGTTCCTCTTGATGGAGACAAACCCAGGACCCTCTGAAAGGACTATATCCAACAGTTGGCTTGGGGACTCGTGGGTAAACACCAGGACTAGCCAGAATCTATGACCAAGGATAGAGAAGTCTGAATGACCTGGTCAGCCTGTTACCAGTGAATCTCACCAGGAAAAAGAGGTAAAGGCCTCTTTATGTTTATAGTATAAACAATATTTATCTGACAGCTTTATCCAGAGCAACTTTCAAAAGAGGTGACCAAGTAACATTGCTTATTGGCCTGACAGTGGTAGCTTGGCTCTGAGCTTACAACCTCCTCCAAAGCCCACTGAGCCACTACTGTTTTTAACTTGTAAATGAAGAGAAATCTGCTACAATTACAAAAAATTAATTACAATTTAACTGAATATATTTAAAGAAATGTTACGGATGATTCCATATTTCTGAATCATCCAACTTTTTTAAACAGTAAAAACAAACACAGATACATTTTACTTTAACTTTCAGCCATGAATCATATTACTCTGGAGACAAAACTGCCCACGCACTGTAGGCTGCATTTGCCACAGTCCTGTGTTTCACTGTAAAATAACAAAAAATCATGAGCAGACGATTGTGCCGTGTGTAAATAAATACAGCTGCTGTAGAAGCTAAATTGTTCACTTTAACTCAGCAATGTTAAATCAGTCTAGATTCAGTATATACATGTAACTGTGGATTACAGCCTACTCTGTTATTTATCCGAAATTTGAACAGCTGCATATCAGTGTTGGTATTTGTGGTACATTTTGTGTACCAGGGTTATGTGTGAATGTGTGTGCTATGTTTTATCTGTACAAATAAAAAGAGTGTGCCCATAAGCTTGGAAGAGCAGACAGATGAGAGAGATGAGACAGTGCCGTGAACACAAATAGAGAAAAAGGGAAGATTGATAAAAAGCAGAAAGATGGCATTAAAGGCGTCATTGATCCCCACAGCCTGGTCACAAGCTTCTTTGATCAGCATCCTGCTCTTTAGTGTCAAAACTAGTCTAATGTGTGTGCACACAAAATGACTGTGTGTGAAAGTACTTACAGCAGTGAGGAAATCACTGGATTTGTCCATTTATTTTACTTACAGTATCTTCTATCACAAAATTGAGTACACTCCTGACATTTTTGTGAATATTTTATTATATCTTTTCTTATGACAACGCTGTGATATAATGTAAAGTATTCAGTATACAGCTTGCATGAATTTGCTGTGCCATTTGCACATTTGCAGCCATTAATGTCTAAACCACTGACAACAAAAGGAGTGAAACCTTCAAGTGAAAATGGCCAAATTGTGTATCAAAGTATCAATAGTTTTTTGTGGCCACCATTACTTTCCAGGACTGCCTTAACTGTCTTGGTCATTGAGTTCACTAGAGCGCCACAGATTTCCAGTGGAATCCTCTTCCAGTCCTCCATGATGTCATCATGGAGCTGGTGATGTTAGAGACCTTGCACTCCTCCACAGATGCTCAATAGGGTTTTGGTCTGGAGACATGATTGACCTTTACCTTCAGCTTCTTTAGAAATGCATTGGTCATCTTGGAGGTGTGTTTGGGGTCGTTATAATGTTGAAACACTGCCCTGCGGTCCAGTTTCTGAAAGGAGGGGATCAGGCTCTGCTTCGGTATGTCACAGTACATGTTGGCATTGATGGTTCCCTGAATGAACTATAGCCGTCAGCACTCATACAGCCCCAAACCATGATATTCCCAACACCATGCTTTACTGTAGGCAAGACACACTTGTCTTTGTATTGCTCACCTGGTGGCCACCACACAAACTTAACACCATCTGAACCAAATAAGTTCATCTTGGTCTCATTAGATCATAGGACATGATTTCAGAAATCCATGTTCTTAGTCTGTTTGCGGGCTTTCTTGTGGAAGACATCTGTAAGAAACTTCAAGATTTCAAGAATCTTTAGAAGACATGCAGACCACTTTGGTACAGTATTCGGCGTATGGTCTGAGTACTGACAGGCTGACCCCCCACCCCTTTAACCTCTGCAGCAATGCTGGCAGCACTCCTAAGATTTACAAAAGCCAGTCTCTGGATATGAGGCTCTTCTTTGGTGGACCATGGTGAGGTCTGCTCTGAGTGGAACCTGTCCTGTTAATCCACTGTTTGTCTTGGCCACTGTGCTGCAGCTCACTTTCAGGGTGTTGGCAACCTTCTTATAGCCTCGGCCATCTTAATGTAAAGCAACAGCTCTTTTTTTCAGATCCTCAGAGAGTTCTTTGCCATCAGGTTCTGTGTTGAATTTCCAATGACCAGTGTGAGAGAGTGTTAATAACACCAAATTTAACACACCTGAGACCTTGAAACACTAACGAGTCACAAGTTATTTTAAAAGCACAGCAAATTTACACTGTCATACAGACTGTAGACTGCATATATTGCATTGTATCAAAGTGTCATATCTTCATTGTTTTTCCATGAAAATATAATAAAATAGTTACAAAAATGTGAGGGGTGTACTCACTTTTGTGAGATACCGTTGATCAGTATGTTACAGGGAATAAATCCATCACCACACCCGGATTCAGCTGGAGAAACAGATTCTGTGTGTGTGTGTGTATGTATGTGTGTATGTGTGTGTGTGTGTGTATGTGTGTGTGTGTCAGAGCTCTCAAAGGGCTGGGCGATATGACAACGTATCAAGCAATGCATGTTACACCACATATCATTAATACTTACTCCAACACTGACCAACACCATTACTGCTCACAGCCCCTTTTTTATTTAAAAGGCTACTGGTAATGTTTTACAGCTTTTCTGCCGGGAACTGTCTCAACATTAAGATCATAAAAAAAGCTTTTATATATTTAAAGCAGTTGGCCTTATGTAGAACGATTTCCAGCTGAGCTAAGCACTTAAAAGACCTTGCTCAGATGTCCAAAAGTGTCAGCCTGTCATTGGCAGGACTTTTCCCCCCATTCCATTAATTATTAGCCAGCATTTTCAGAGCAACTTACAGAGCAACTTACAATTAATACTATTTTAGCTGATACAATCTAAGCAGCTGAAGGTTAATGGGCCAACGGCAGCAGCTGAGCTGTAGCAACCTCAGCCCTTAACCTACAACAGTCAATAGTCCAGAACTTGAACTGCCGAGCCACCGCTGCCCAAACAGTTTGTTTATCAGCTCTCTCTGCTTTAAAGCATGATTCATGGATGGCTGATTCACAAACCCAGTGCAGTACAGGACATTACAGGGAGAAGAATTCAATCCTCAACATGAATGGCTGTTCGTTTCTGTACTTGTACACAACAAGAACATTGAGAAAATGAAATATCCCCATAATTAGTAGCAAATGGCTTTATAGAAATAACTAGATGTGTATCGCCATAATTTAATTATTGTTTCAAATCTGGACTTTAAACTATGGACTTATAACTACAGTTCGTTTCTGAGCTTTCTTTTATGCATAAGCTGGACTGGTATTTATTAAATGAACTGAAGTTAACACAACTGAAAGCAAGGAACAACAGAAATATCGCATTTCTGTAAGTTTTCTTAATTATGCCTTAATTAATTCATTAATTCAAAGTAATTAACTAAGTTCATGTTGGCTACAATGAAATTAAAGTACATTTAAGAAAGCATTTTCCTTACTGTCCCAAACCTTTCTGATTTGGAGTTGTAATTTGACCAGGGATTTCCCTAAAATTTTCATAAGACTGTACAAAACATAGACCTCTGTGTTTTTAATAATCACATTTATTACAGTTGTGTGTATTGAACCTTCCCTTTGAAAATAATATGACCATTTATCATCTAGGCCTTGGAATTCCCTAGGAATTTGGGTTCCTTTTTGAGTCACAGTCCTTTTAAGGACTTGTTGCATTTAGGGAGTTTTTCCTTTCCACTGTCACCCTAGGCTTGTTTCATTGTGGCTGCGGGGTTGCGTTATAAAGCTGCTTTGTGACAAGGGTCTTGTAAAAAGGGTTACAGAATTTAATTTGACATTGCTACACTGTTACAAAGCAAAGCCTTCATACTGTGAGCATGTAAGGACAGATTAGCATCTGGTGCTGGATGATGCTCAGAGCTTTAATATCAGTATTAAATCCTAAATCAGGATGCTGTTAATCTTATCTTGATACTGTAAATCATAATAATAATAATATTTGTCAAATCGCCCAACCCTAGTTCTCAGATCACATTTGCTTAAATAACCTACTGTGCAAAAGTGTCATACACATTAAAAAAATACAGATTAGAGAAAGATATGAAAAAACAAACAGGCCTTAAAATTAATGAATGGAGTCCAAAATAATACAAATATAATAGAAAGCAGTTATCAGTAAAAGCAATGTCAAATCGCTATTTTCTGTAAAATAGCGTCAGTTCTCTGTGATCTATAGTGGTCCAGTTTAAGAAAGAAATTGGCTGGTAGATTTTTACTGGAAAATTAGCCAAGGACGATCTGTGCATTATAATATTGCACAAATGATCGAAAACAAATAATAATGATTTATTATAAATTAATTTTCCTTTGCAACTCTCTTTTCTGTAGTTATTTTTGTAACAGCGATCGGAAGATTCTGTCCCATTTTCTAATTGCAGAAATAACTATAAATAATAAATAAAAATGACAGGTGCCTACTTTTGCACAGTACTATATAGCTATGTATTGGGTAACTGTGTGTACATGGGGGGACTGGGTGGTTATCAAGTTATATATAGATATAGTAGATATATTAATGTGAGGACAAATTGATACCACAATGATAGAAAGTTCTGTAATGTATAAAGATAGAAATCTGACATGTTCAGAGACACATTTTTTTATACAAACACTGTAACTTTCTTTTGAAAAACCAAAAGAGTTAAAAGATTTGGATTAACCTGAGGTTCAGGTTATTGTTGTCAAATGAATTCGCCTCAGCAATATTACATCAGTCATTCAGTTTCATACCTGCTTAATCCAATTCAGGGCTGCAGGAAGCCATGGCCTAACCGGTAGCACAGGGCACAAGGAGACACCAATTGACCTAATGTGCCTTTGGAATATGAGAGAAGGCCAAAGTCTCCAAAGAAAGCCACTTGGAGACAGCGAGAACATGCAAACTTCACTTTTAAGTCCAGACTGGAAATCAAACCGCAGATCTCTTGAACTGCTGGCCTTACACTTATGCCAATGGAAAGTCCACGCAATGATAGACAGACAAGTTTAAGTGTGTGTTTGTGTGTGTGTACACACGTGTGCTTGCGTGTGTTTGTTTGTTATATATTCAGGCATCGAGTGGACTTGTACAGTCTGTTTATGGATGTTTGTATGCTGACTATTAATGGCTCTACTGCAAATGAAATACGCTTTAGTGTATACATTATACAATGCAACAGTGATCTTATGTTGCCATGGTAACAGCCATGTCATTTCCTTCACAAGGATGCCCTTGATTCAGAGTGCAACGGGTTAAACCTGGACGTGACAGAAAATCATAAACAAAATGAACAAATGGTTAATAAAAGACCTTCTTACAGTAGTACGGCTCAACTTCAGGCTTCCTCGTGATCCTACCGTAGACAATTTCACTTCAAAAAAATGCACCAAAAAAAAAAAAAAAAAGGAAAGAACACATGCATGTAACAAGATTTTTTTTACAATACTGTTTGGTGGTACCGAGTTAAAGAGAAGGCTAGTAGTATTCATCTTCTGCGTTTTTTTTCCCTCGCACACAAGTGAAGAGGAAAAGGGAAAATCTTGATGATCAGTTCACATGTGGAGCAAAGCCACAGAGAAAGACGAGCGAAAAAATCAAAAACCTGAAAGAACAGAAAAGTAGAAGCAACCACAGCCATCACTGAACTTTTCACATTAGAGATGAGATGGAGGGAAGGAAAGGTGAACAGGGTGCAGGGACGGAGAGAAGGACTAAGCCATTGTTGAAGGGGAGAGGTTGAGAGGTCACGACTGTTGGCCACTCCACTGGCCATCCATTGGTCGGCGCAGCAACTCCTCCACATGCCTTGCTACATCCATGGTGTCGTCCAAATCAAAATCACCTTCAGTGTCCAACATACTGTCGGGCCTGAGAGAGGGAGAATAAAAATAATATCAATAGGTATGACTACACTCATGACCGCTGATCAACGTTGTGGGAAAGCAGTGTGAGCATAACGTGCATGTCTTTGGACTGTGGGAGGAAACCGGAGTAAACGGGGAGAACATGCAGACTCCACACAGAAAGGACCCAGACAACTCCACCTGGGATCAATCCCAGGACCTCGGTGATGGTACTACCTACCGACCCACTGTGATGTGATATGAAGGTACAGGCATCGTACCGGTATGACCGGCTGTGACTGACGAAGAGGATTCGATTTTTAATTAAAAAGCTATGAATTATTTGGGGATGTACTGTTCCGGTGGTGCAGTGTTAACCAGTGCAGAGACCAGTCCAGTTTCAGCAGTGCCTTTCAGTTCATTTGGCTTATAGGCACTTTTGCCCCAGAGGAACTGTTAACATGGTTGTTAGAAATGTGCTTCCTTTCATGTTTACACCCCAGAAACAACAATCTACAAGGACAATTGTAGATCTTAGAACACAGTGTATAGGGACCTTTTTAGCTCCTACTTCAGCGTGTGGTCTTTTCTCAGAACACAAGAGCCCGCTCTGACACAACTGTACAGTGTTTGGTCCAGACGTGAGTGCTCATCTGGCATGTTTGTGTTTCCCTCCATGGTAGCTTCATGCTAATTAAAAAAATCTAAACCAATCGACCAACAGTGAACTTTTTTGAGACACTTCAGTGAAATTTACACGATTTACATCGCGTCAGCTGTCATTTGCGTGTAAACTGAGTTACACACAAACACGAACACGCAAGCATGCACACTTATATTGCTATTGTGAGGACTTTCCATTGACACAAATGACAAAAAAGATCATTTAAAATATAGCTACATACCACTATACCTACATTTTTTAAAAATACATTTTTTGTCAAAATGCAATTAAATAAGTGAGGACCAGAAAATGGCCCTTAATAGTCAAAATTCCAGGGTTTCCCATCATTGTAGGGTTATCCAATTCTCACAAGCATAACAACACAAGGTATACCCACACACAGACCCACACACAGACCCACACACAGACCCACACACAGACCCACACACAGACCCACACACAGACACACACACAGACACACACACAGACCCACACAGAGCTGTTACTGTATATTTAATGTGGACTCACATTGTTTGGTAAATGCTGTAGTTTTGTGGGTGACTAACGGCTGGCGATGCTGCATGATCCATGTACGTCGGATTTGCAGCAGGGTCAGGATTGGGCGTTGTAAACCTGAAAACACACACACACACACACACACACACACACACACACACACACACACACACACACACACACACACACACACACACACAGGTGGAACGCATCATTCATCGGCTCTAATCTGTACATGAGCAGTGTTTCATTATCTGAACTGTAATTGAACTACACTCAATTCTCACCCTAGCACATAGGCACCCTTCAGAGTGCCTGCAGGAGACAGCGTTAAGCAGCTAATGAAGCTAACAATTTTAACAGCTCTCGCGTATGCCGCTGAGAATGCCCGCCTCCTGCTGAGTCTAACAACCTCTTCGCTCCTGAAGCACTAGCTTGCTAACTCGACTAATTCCACTAACATTCCATAATGTATTCTGACGGTATCAATAAGATCTCAGAGTATGAGGTTTCCAGGGTAACTGCTAACTTCCCGCCGAGCCGGACTGCAGAACTGATGCTAATATGTCAGGGCACAATTAAGCTAACCGTGCAAAGATGATGGGTTAGCGCACAAGACATTAACTACAAGAACACTTTTACTGAACAATCAGCATTCAGTGCGACCAGTAAGAAAGAACGAAAGGACAAAATAAAGAGGGAACAAGTGCAGATACTCACTCTGGTACCACTTGTTTAATCTGTGGTTTGACGTAGCCGTCCACGGCTTTCGCTGTACAAGGTAAAGACAGACACAGAACTTTAATGACTCTTATTAGACATCACGCAAATGTCAGTGTTCTCATTCTTGCTCGGGTATTGAGCTGAACAATACGATAATTCCACAGTTACACAGAAGAACGCCCACATTCTTCACGCACAGCTCGAAAAACACGAACAATATTAACAATTCTCTGTCTGTAAAAGCCGTAATCTAAAATACTAACCTTTCAAACGAGAATAATGAAATGTTGCGCTCTAAAAATCCAATTAAAAGAGCAAGGACAAGCATTTAAAGGCTAGCATTTTCAGTTCACTTACTCTATTCATGTATCATGTCCCATGCTATGCATTTCTAAAATGAACAAGACTGTTTATTAATTTCATTAACATGATTTTACTCAAACTTTTCCTAAGACCTAAATGTGCCTGCGTTTTGGTCACTGTGCCTGTAAAGCCGTAGCGACTTCGGTATGTTTTTTAAATTGTGTTAATAAATGTTAAACTACAGTACTGTGAAAAAATGTTGAGCCACCATTGTTATTATTATATACACCGTTGATTTAGCAATTGCATAAGGATCGTATATAATTACTTCTCAGTATCTGTAATAGAATACAACTGGAATATGGAATATGAAATGTGTATGAAGTATTAAAAAAAAACAAATCAGAAAAAAACAGCTGCTGTAAGGTAAGCATTTAGTATGGACCTCCCCTTACAGTTGAGCAATAGCAGCATCTGGCAGCTTTACTGGGTTGCCAAGTTGACTCTTTTACAGTAAAAAAAAGAAGCTTGTGTCTTTTGGGTCCAATTATTATTAATATGTTATATATGGCCATTGAACCACTGCTAAAACAACAAATGACTATGACTTTTGCACAGTACTGCATGTGAAATAAATATAACTGGACTCGGTGGACTGGACTGCTGTAATCAATGCTTTAAATGTGGTCTGTATTTTCCGAAACCTCCGTAACCTTTGACAAGCGACAAATTTAACCATGTGCCAGTTTTAGTACTGCACAACATTGAGTTTATTTTATATTATCTTATTTAAGATACATGATCTATAGATATTATATTATCTCTATTATATACATTTAAATATTACAAAGGGATTTTTGTCCACTCATAACACAGTCTCATGCAACAGAACACTTGCATACCTGTCCAAATGACATGTTTTTTTTTTGCTTTTTAAATCCACTCTGAATTGACAAATATCAAATATTTGTCATATTTTATTATAGCAGTGGCAATTAATTAAAATTCTGAGAACCTTTACATTGACAAATATTACATTAGTGACTCAGTAATGCTGCTATGTACATTTCTACATTATGTCAATATTTTATTATATGCTAATTTTATATGTTCTATTTTATTATATCTTTCACAATATTACATTATCTCTCATTTATCAATCTACATATTATATCTAATTTGAATTATTCTATTCATTAAATATTCTCTCTGTTCATATTTACTTAGATTCTGTTTATTTAAACTATTACTATAAATTTATTATAGCTTATACATCCAAGCCCAAGAGGTTGGGTCACTTTTTCAGTATTGGTCCTCCCAAGGTTTCTTCCTTATAATAATTAAGGAGTTTTTTCTTGCCACCTTTACCCTAGTCTTGCTGTATTTGGGTATTTTTTATCTAAACTCTTTGATTTCCACTTTGCCATTGTTTTAAAATTTTTCAATTACATTTTTTTATAGACTTACAGTATATAGACTTGCAAGTGCCTGTTTTCTGGATTGCCTGATGGGAGGGAGATCAACCCCATCTGAACTTTAATTATCCATTTGTGTCTGTGGTGTGCCCAGCCAGGTCGACGGTACAGCCAATATTCGGATTCTATCAGACTCTCTGCAGTGATGGGCTAACACAGCAAAGTTTTTTTTTTTTTCCAAAAACAATAAAAATCCAGCTAATCTAGGTGGCCAGATAAATCTAGAATCATCTAGGTGCAAGATGGTGCAGCTTGTTGTTTACTGTTTGTGTATATTAATATAACTAATTTTGTAACCCATTTGGACAGTTTTATAAATGAGTAGGACTGAAGTTTAAACCAGAGAATATATTTTGGAAAGCTCAACTGCATCAGCAAAACAGGTGAAATCAGTTCACGGTGCAATAACGGCTTATGACGTTAATGTGACTCATCAACTGTTTGAAACTGAATCAGTCTGTATAGTTTATATAAATGGTCTGTGCACTTTTATCAACAAAAAAAAAACATTACATTTTTAAATGCCCACTATAAATGAATAGGGTTGGCAAAAATGGTACAGGTTTTTTTCCACTTCATCTAAAGGTACACTCTGAGTGTGAGTGTGAGATAAAAAGAAGTAGCATACACAGTGGAGGCGTGTAGTACTTGGAGAAGACCTCGTCTTTGGGTCGATCAGGGTACAGGAACAGCAGGTGGTTAAGATCACTGATCCGATCAGCCAGAGAGCGAATAGAGAAGTCTTTGGTGGTGTATGGCATGAGGTTCCACACCATTCGCTC
>JAUZST010034093.1:0-28392 GCA_034779995.1 Parotocinclus haroldoi | reverse complement strand
TTCCTAATCAAGTCCAATCAGTTCTATTAAACACAGCTGGACTCCAATGAAGGAGTAAAATCATCTCAAGAAGGATAAGAAGAAATGGAGCTGGTGAGTTAAATATGAGTGTCAAAGCAAAGGGTCTCAATACTTATGACCATGTGATATATCAGTTTTTGTTTTTTAATACATTTACAAAAATGTCTACATGTCTGTTTTTTTTTTCAAGATGGGATGCTGAGTGTACATTAATGAGAAATAAAACAAACTTTTATTTTAACAAACAGCTGCAATTAAACAAAAAAAACGACAAATTTAAAGGTATCAGAATAGTTTTAATTGTTGTGTTTAGGCATATAAATTGATTGATTAAAGTACATTTAAATACATTTGAGTTTCAAAAGTAATAACTATGTTATAATTAATTATTATTATATAATTAAATAATAATAATTAATGTAACAGTAAAACAAACTTTTCACCTGCATGAAAATTAGAGACAAATGACAGTTTTTCTTGTTATATTTGATTTCAGCACATTAAAATCATTATGAAATGAAAAACAAAATTGAAGATGTGTGCTGAAAATAAATCAAAGCAATAGGTTGATCTGTCTGATCCCTTCGAACCTAATTTCAGAAAGAGCGTGACCTTTGGTTACGAAATGTTAGTTGTACCAAGATTTAGCCCCTGGAATTCTGGTACTAAAAAGTGACTAAGCATGACAACTTAGTCAAGCATTTTACCATTATACCTTCTTTTAAATTAAAATGTAGGTCTGGGATGTCCATATTCATAGAGAATTATGGTGAATCGGGGGTGGTGGTTTTAAAATTTAAAATATCTGCTTGTTTTAATTCAAATTTTAGTAAATGAAACTGTTCAAACTCACAGTTTCTGAATAGTAGTCTTCTCCTTTTTGTGACCATTGTACTCCTCAGTAGTAACAGACAGTGGCGCCTCAGGTGCGGAAGGAGTCTCCAAGTCTACTTCCACCATGTTTGGTTCTGGCTGAGACAGAACCCCACTGCAAATAAAAAAAAAACTACATTGAAAGTGTGTATAAACAGTAAAATAGAAAATGGAATACCACGCTCAGACTTCAGACATTAGTTCAGGAGAAAAGGTTACTAAGGACAAGACATCTGATATCACCCCGTCATGCGGATCAGAATAGCAGACTGGTTGCATTAAAAGGGTATTGGTGGTTTTAAGTTTACTTTTGTTAACCACAGTTACCTCTAAGGAAATCTTGACTATTGACTATCTTAAATATTGACTACATTATTATAAAACAGGAGCGTGTTAATGCTTTAATTTAAGTGCTATGATATATACAGCACATAACATAACTAGTTTACAATACAGACATCTTTAGTTTGGTATATCAGAATGCAACTTTATCATAGCCCAAGGACCACATTATACTACTAAACCAGCACGGCAAAAAAATAAAAATATTTAAATAAATACAGCTGTATTACAAGTAGCATCTCTTTTTGTGTTCAATTACATTTAACTACACTGACACCATGTTATTTCACAAAATTAAAAAAATTAAAATACCACAGCTGTTAAATAAATGGCACGTCCTTGGTTTCTCAGTATTATGTTACTAAAATCTTTATGTTAATAATTTATTGCAATTATTTATTCTTTCTTAAAGCAATTCAATTATATATGACCCTCAATCAGGAAAAAAATTAAACGGTATGGAATATGCAAATATATATAATAATAATAATAAAAAACGCTCCTCACGTGCTTTGACTTTTATAATTCATGGTTTGGTACGAAAGAAGCATCTAGGAAAGGCCAAGTGTTTGATGAACTAAGTGGTTGCCAAATCTGTGAGAAAATGATTGAAATGTTAGGGTCTTTATCAGTGCCTTGGCAAAGGTCATTTTCAATTTTCAGGGACGTCTATGCATTTATAAACAAGACAACGCCACAAGTCAAACAAGAAAAGGAAAGGATTGAAATATGGAAATTAAATATATAACTTTTTTTTGGAATATGTTGCAGACCTGAAATGAATGTTTATAAACAAATAAAATGAACTTGATCAGACAAAACATGAAATCCCCCCATAACTGTCTGCAACGATATAAAGGTCAAAGTACATGTAATTTGACCTTTATATCGTTGCAGAC
This sequence comes from Parotocinclus haroldoi, assembly GCA_034779995.1. Taxonomy (NCBI): domain Eukaryota; kingdom Metazoa; phylum Chordata; class Actinopteri; order Siluriformes; family Loricariidae; genus Parotocinclus; species Parotocinclus haroldoi. The sequence goes on along the minus strand of JAUZST010034093.1, from coordinate 26,257 downwards.
AGTTATGGGGGGATTTCATGTTTTGTATTTTTTTATACCGCATTTGTCATACTGCCCCAACCATTCCTGATTTGGTATTGCATTTGGATCCACGGCTTCAAGGGACAGGTTATCTATGTGAAACCATGACAGAAACACAATAACACTAATTCCATTTGTTAAAACAAATGTAAAACTGGAACTAGTGTAAAGTGATCAGAGGAACTGAAAATTGTTTCCATGTTTTTCTCGTCTCAAACAATCAACCGTCTTTAATATGATCGTACACCTTGGCTCACGCAAATAGTGATTTGAACATTCTCAGCAAAAAATAGGTATAGGTCTCCAGCACCAAACAGGAAATTACATATGCATCTAGATGGTATAGGTAAAGGTGATTTTTAATACAGAGATAACACAAACTCAAAAATGGTTCTGAGGGGCAGCAAGCGGTTATTATGGACGTCTCACAGCTCCAGAGATCTTCAGCTCAAGCCCACCTCTGAACTCCCCCTCCCTGTGTCCACGTGGGCTTACTCTTGTTTTCTTCCACATTACAAAGTCAAAGAAATTAATGGTCCTGACAGTTTGGTTAACCGTTAAACAACAAACACCGGATGTCAAACTGGCAAGAAATGTAAACATAATCTAATTGGGTGCATGTTATCTGCCCTGTTAAGCTATTATTAATTGCTATTTGAGAAGGCAGATCAAATTTGCTAAAATAAAAAAAAAGTTGCACCACACTTGTGTTTTGTTTAAATTATCTATTAGATCTGACAGATGTGATACAATGCAATACCTTTTGTAAAGCTGTAGCTCTTCTTGTGCCACAAGTAGCTGTGCTTTAAGTTGGTTCCTCTCCTGTAGGACGTCCTTTAACTCCTGCATGGTGAATCGTGGTCTGGATGGGTCCTTCAAATCTATCACTAGTTTGTCAGGACCAATTATCTGCTAAACCACACAACATAACGGAATGTGTTTTAACCAAACAATATGACCACTCATTTTCATTTTTATTTCATGCTAAATACGTACAGCCAGGGCAGAGTATACCGTAATACAGACACAATGCACATCTGTGTTCCTGCTGCTTTTGCTTGTTTGTTTGTTTAGCGTCTTTAAGGTCGCTATCGGCATCAGTGGCCATGTTCATATGAGTGGTGTGTACGAAGTTCTCCTTTTCTTTTTTCTGAAGTCTACAACCATCTCACCAAGCACATCAGTAGCAATGTTTACGGAAGAGCTGCTCATGAAAGGCTAAGAGCTCCTTTCCTTTGCATTCCTAAACACTAAGAGGACACACTGGGTGCTCGCTCTGAAACCTCCCAACAAAACCCTGCTGAGATCAACTGTAGTTAAGTTCTCAAGATACAGAATGAAGCAGGATGTGTTTAACCAAGCTTGGCAGAAAAGAAGATTCAAATTCCAGGAGAAAAGAGTTCATCTGGATCACAGTTGTGTTTACCGTCTGCTAAGGAACTCGTGAGTGCTGCATGAAAGGAATATAAGATTCCATTCACTGACAAAAAAATAACGCACCCAGAGAGAAGTGTCTACCTGCTGCAAAATTCATGTAGTCATGTTTCAGGCAGATATGTAGGTGTGGTCTGATTAGACAGTCGTAGTGCTTCCTATAAAAACGACTCTCAAAGGTTAGTTTTGGTTAGTGCACCTCTTAGTGAGAGAATGTAGTTTAAAATATGACATCTGCATGCCAATACTGACTGCTATGTGTAGTTGTGTAAGTTCTAATTAGGATATCAGAACTCTGCAATTACGTTATGGGACTTTTATCGTGAAGTAGCAGTAGCAAGAATATCGGTGATGGAAATGTCAGTAGATGATTTAAATATGGACTCGATTATTTATTTCGAGGCTTGTTTAAATATTGACTAGGTTATGACAGTAGTGACTTTATAACACAGGTCTATATCAGTTGTTTACAAGATAACATGTAATCTTTATTTTAGTGTGCCTGCAACCAAAAATCACATCCACTTCCTCCAGGTATGTTTGTTTTTTTCAGCATAAATGTTGTCCAACCTTATAGAAATAACACATCATCACACTGGCCTAACATTTAAAAATAGCTTTTGTGCTGACCAAATTATTTTTGCTGATTTTATCCAAATTTAAGGTGCTGACTCCAAACATGAAATAAGAAAAAGAATAAGCAATACATTAAACATTTTCACAAATTAGAAATGTTTGATTAAAGACTGCAAAGTAGCGATGTCACATAATACATTTATTTCTAAAATATATGTATTATTTTAAAATGGGTCTATTGTCTAACCAAGACAGCAATAGTTGTGTAAATTGTAACTGATATGAAGAAACCTCTTTTTGGATGCTCTGGAATACTTACGATCAGGTTTGTTTTACATTTAAATTTATGACATTTACCAGACGCCCTTATCCAGAGCGATTTACAACTCCAACAGTCTTACAATTCAAGCAATGGTAGGTAAAGGGCAGCTTGTCAGAGGTGGGATTTGAACCCAGGACTATCAGGTCCAGAGTCCAGACCTTAACCACTAGGCTACCACAGTCCACCAGCAGGAATCTGCCATCATGTTTGTATTCCATCTGCATCTGTCTTTGAAAAGCAGTCAACACATTTTGAACTGAAAGACTGGCCATTTTATCATTATCGGTCAATTTTCATGACAAAGCATGTGATGCACAAACATTAGTGAGGACAATATGGGTAACAAAAAGATCATTTGACCTCGCCATACAAAAAGAGATAAAGAATCATAGATATATTAAAGTGATTAAGGATTTTATGGATGAGGGACAAAAGTGCACATTTACTAGATGGGTGTGTGAGACGCTGGAATAGTTCCAAAGCATGATTAGTGGCTAGACTCTTTTAGGAGTTCCAAGTGTCCGAGCTGCCAGGATTCACCATCATTGTACCTCAGGTTCACAGTTGGAAGAGCTTTGTCAAGCATTAAACATTTCATGGAAATAAAATCAGCATTTTTACAGGATATAGAACTGCCATGTGACATTCACGTTAAGCTACCACCTGGAACTGTGAAGGAACATTACTTCATATGATGAAGACCAGACCTGATGTCATGTTTTGTGCTAGAAATTTGGTGTAAAGTTTCAAAATTGCAACTGTACCTAGAGTCCATGAAGCAAACAGGATAGGCAACAGCAAACTTAAGTCGAATAAGGTAGTTCTAAATGAACCAAAGATTTTTTTTCAGTGAAAGTTATTAAGGTACGTTATCAATTTTCACATCCTGTCTGTTTTTCAATAGGTTTCATGAATGTATAACTAACACCGATTGGCTCTTAATCTTAGTCAATACGATTTCCATAAACAGTACGATGTGGGAAAAAAATCTGAGTAATTTTAACTTGAACTGGTGTTTAAAAACCAATTCCATTAGCTGGAAAGTTACCTATTTCTCAGTTTCAAAGTGTCATATCTTGTCCCATGGAAAAATAGAATAAAATACTTATAATGTGAGGGGTGTACTCAGGGTCAACACCATTGTTTTCTACCATAAAATGAATTTATGAAGCAATGGGAAAGTACAGTCTGACCAAATTGGGACAGGTGAGAGTTAAGGGCTACCAGTAATTACAGCTGCCAGATATCCACTCTGTTTGAACTCCAGTTTGTGTGGTCCGATTGTGTGAGGTGTGCTTGTATAAAGCTAAGAGATATCTCAAACAGTTCAGTGTCGTAACTTCAGTACAGTTTCACGTAGAAACTCCATTTAAACTTTAAACAGTAGACATGGCACTTTTTAAAAATAAACTTCAAAATATCTAATTGAATGAGAAATAATTTTTCAGTTATGCTGAGCTGAGACATTATACATTTTCTCTAAATGATTTGAACATTTCAGGTTTTTAAGACTTTTTTAAACTGTCATTTATATCTCTCTTTTTCTTTCTCTGTCTCTCTCTCTTTCTCTCTCTCTCTCTCTCTCTCTCTCTCTCTCTCTCTCTCTCGCGCTCTCTCGCTCTCTCTCTCTCTCTCACACAGACTTCTGTGCCCAGACAGAACCGAAGAAGTCTCAGACCCGCACCTGACCAGAATCAACCAAGTATTAGACCCTGGCCCGGCCCAAACCAACTGGTGCCAAACCAGAACTGATCATGTCTTGGACCCATCCCAGGCTGTAACCGACTGCGGCCTGGACCAGGTCTCAGCCCTTCGCCCAGCCAAAACTAACCAACCAGAATCCATCCAGATATTGGACCCCCACCCACCCAGAACCAACTGGGTCTTGTACCCACACCATGTCAGAAACAACAGGGTCTCTGATCTGTGCCCACCCAGAAACATTTCTGGTACCCATACCCAGCCAGAACCAACTGGGTCTCAGACCCGCACCCTGGCTGGAAAGACTGGCTCTCAAAACTGTGCCCGAGCAGAATCGACCAGGTCTCGGACACAAGTCCAACCAGAACTGACCGGGTCTTGGACCTGCGCCCTACCGGAACCGAATGGGACTCAAACCCAAGCCCGACCGGAACCCACGGTGTCTCGGATCTGAGGGTGACCTTAACCCACCATGTTTCTGACTGGCGCCCTGCGAGAACCGACAGGGCCTCGGACCCAGTCCAGACAAAACCAACCATGGTATTATACCCTGGCCCGACCCAAACCAACAGGGCCTTGGACCAGCGGCAAAACAGAGCCGCCAATATCTGTGACCCATCCCAGGCTGACCTTTTAGCAATAGATTGCGGACCGGAATCAGCATTAGCTGCGCAAACATCCAGTGTTTTCTTCAGGAAATACATATTCTAATTTACATTTACATTATTTAGCAGATGTCCTTATCCAGTGCTTTAAGACATCAGTATTATAATTATCCCTAATAATCAGGAATCTAAACAAGAATACGCTTCTGAAACTGTTATGGCGGTGTGTGTGTTTTTTTAGAGAGACATGGAGGAAAAAATGAGAAGGGTGGGGGGTTAAGTTGAGGTAAGTGTGGAATAAATGGGTCTGCAAACAACGTTTAAAGATAGCCAGAGACTCTAGCTGTTTCGAACATTGATGGGAAGTTTATTCCGCCACTTAGAAGTCAAAACACAGTCTAGTACGTGGTACATGTTACACATTTATGGCATTTAGCAGACGTCCTTTTCCAGAGCGACTTACAACTTATACAGTTTTACAATTCAAGGGCCTTGCTTAAGACCCAAATGTGATCAGAGTTGGGATTTGAACCTGACCATCAGGTCCAGGACCTTAACCACTATGCCACCACAGTCCAATGACATGCATGTGATAGTAGTGGAATGGTGTTGGTATTTTATGGGTAACCTTTGAAAATAGTGTAACTTTCTCTGAATGAAACTGGCTTTTAATTTGTTTTAATTACTCGAATCTTTCCACACTATATATGGAAAATATTTAGCATAGTGCTCGTTAAGCTATTTCAATATATAACTGTCCAAATACAAACAAACTAGTTCAATTATATTAGTAAATGTGGATTTCTAAAACTAAAATATTTGCTCACTTTGTAGCGAGCCTCGGAATACCGTAATATCGCGCACATAGGCGCATTTGGAATTAAAGTTCGGATGACTTGACCGCAGTGATGGAAGTCTTACACTCCAAACTAGAGTAAGGATCAAACGAATTCGACTGATTTCGAGTCCCCAAAAAAACTACCACAAACGTTTAACTGCTCAAACGTAATGTTTAGATATAATCTAGCTACTATCTAGAGGCTTATCATACTTACAATGTTTTCATGCGAACTTCCTGCAACAACTCGATCCAGTTCTCCTTTCAAGTTGTCCCGCTCCATTTTGAGCTCCTCCAGCGACAGGTTGTACTTACTGACCATTATTTCAAACATTTCAAGCACACGAACTATTTTAAATTGTAAATCAGACACCTCGTGCCCACCGCTGCTAATTTTTAATAAATCTTTCCCAATGACGTAGGAAATATCGTAGACATCTTCAACCTGAAGTTCCAACGGGTCTTTTCCTAAAGCAAGAACGGGTGAGCCGTCTTGCGGAGCTTCCATTTCTGTTTACGGAGTAAAATATAATACATAGGAATATACGCGAATAAAAATATAAAAGTCAGTTCATATACCAACTTTACTTGTTGACTTACGATAGCAACAACAGTCAACTTCCTATTTCTTCTTCTTCCAACAGACTCAATGCTTAACATCCAGTCAGCTTGTTTAGCGCCCTCTTTAATTCGGCAAATACGTTTGAATAAAGAAATAAAAAAAATTGAATTTTGAAAAAAATAATGAATAAAAGTATAATAAAATGAAGTGACTTTAATCCTACTGTGATGGACTACGGATATAGTAAAACTGTTTTTTTTTATATTATTATAATTTTATTCAATGCACAGTTGGTTGAGGCATGTTTGTCTTACTAATTTCTGTTAATCAGTTTGTTTAGTGTCTAATATTTTTAGCCTTGTATTTTTTTTTATTCCCACATCTTGCTCAGCAAGTCTGTCGAGACTGAGAATTCTGTCCATCAGCTCCTGGCATCAAAACTGCCAAAAGCTGGGGGCGGTATGAAAAATGCAAATAAAAACCGGTTACATTTATTATAACTTTTTTAGATAACTATTTTAGTGAAGACTGTAGGAACACAACTTCATTAGTTACTAAACCATTGTTCTTGCATTTCAGGCTCCCATATATGAATAATATATGTAATATATATAATATATAAACCATATAAACAAACAAACACAATCTCAGTACTATCCCTAAATTACCTCGACCCAACATTTTAGTGCTGCAGGCCTGAAATGCAACAAGGAATATTAACAAATAAAATGAAGTTGAATTTGTTAATAAATAATGAGGATTCATGATAACTGCAGTGCAATAAAAGTAATGTAAGGAACACTGTGTGTTTGTATGCATGCTCCCTCCAGGTAGGGGGAGAGAACCTTCCCCAAGTGGAGGAGTTCAGGAGCGTGGAGTCTCGTTCACAAGTGATAAGTGATACTAATAGGTTGGGTGCAGCGTCGGAAGAAATGCAGTGTTTAATTAAGTTCCGAGTTAATAGATATTTTAAAAGGGGACAAAACAATTGTTTCTGAAACTGTTCGGTATTAAAAAAAACTTCACTGATTTTGACATGCGGTAGCAAAAACAAAGTTTGGTTAACGCTGGTGAACGTAAACAACGCAACCGGAAATGTATGAGCCGTACTATAAAAAAGCGGAATTACGTCACTGTCCACTGACAGGGAGAGAGAGGGAGCGCGTGAGAGAGAGAGAGAGACCCCTCCCCCACCGGTGTTCTGCTCTGTCATTTGCTTTTCGTAGCGCTCACTGTTTTTTTATCTTTATGTCATTTTTATTGTGTAGGTGTAAATTGTTCACTCAGCGTCACTAAGACGGTGTTATGGCCACTTTCAGAACATTGCGGAAACTATGTCAGCACGCTAAGCCTCACGCGTGTAATCTTCATGTATCGGTGTCGAGGTAAATGCTCTTCTTTTTTACGATAAACTGTTTGACTATTTATAATCATCCACGCGTTTATGTTTGCATCAGTTGAGTTAATAGATTAAGCTTGGTTTGTTGTTTTGCTTATATCTGCATTTTACACTAACCAAAACAACGTCCGTTTTCATCCCTAAAACCTAGAAACTTCGATTAATATTTGACCAAATATATGCAAAACGATAAAAGTATAATTCAGATATTTAAATGATATGCCGTTGCTTGTTGACGTTAGAATATGTATTTAAATTCCCAAAGCTGTTTTTGCTGTTGAGAGCGCGCTTTGCCGGCTGAACTCGTGTCAGTACAGCATGATGAAATGTTACAAATGCTTGCACTATAGTAATAGTAACAGATCAGGGTCCGAACTGCACAGAGACCCTCAATAATGGCTTTTATATTCACATATTCCATGTTCCTCAATATATTTTAATGCGTGTTGAAGGTCAAATGTTCATTTATCAGTTGGAATTTGATTTGAAACGTTGGAACTTAAACAAAACAGGGTTTAATTTTTCAAAAATAGTTTATAGTTTAGTTGTTTGCTCTTTTTAAATCATAAGGACAACAGAAACGACCCAAATCACCCTGATCAAAAGTTTACATACCCTGAATGTTTTGGTGTTATAACATACACACAAATTGAAGATTCATATTCTCTGAAAAACATTACAAAAATTTCACATTTTGCCAGGATATGTAAACATATAAGCACAACTGTATACATGAGCACACATTTTGCCTCTTGAATGATTTATAAGTACGCCTAATAATCAAATTATTAAATATGAATCAGGGCTGTACTGATCCGATATTCTGTATCGATATGTGGCCAAATCACTGGATCGGAGATCGGATGGGTTAAAGAAAACTGTATAATCCGATATCTTTCCTATCACGTCAGTTCTGATGATACACCGTAAACAGAGACGTGTCGTGAGCAATCGCTTGAATTCGAGTTAAAACTGTTAGCTAGCAATGTGATCATCATGTCTGCTGTGTGGGGTTATTTTAAGTTTGAGGATGATAAACGTAGAGTGCAAACAACCGAGTGCAACGTATGCAACACCAGTGATTGAAGAGGTGGTAGCAGCGTATCGTTCTGATATCGGTATCGGCCAGATAAGTTTGCAGCATCGATAATGGGCATGAAAATTGGTATCGAGCCAGCCCTACTATGAACTATTGAATAAATTGCTCAAATTCCTACCATTGAGTTGTATTTCTATTTTACTATAACCACATTAATTTTAAAGCTGGAAATTAAATTAACATAATTTCTATGTATAATGATAATTAGATAAAGTGTATGATAGTCGACGTATAATGGATAGTCATGGAATCAGTTTCACTGTTCATCTGTCGTATGCAGACATGCTAACAGCTTTATTCGAAACCTGAGTGGCTGTTTTCTGTAGTTCTGAAGAAAAACTCATCTGCCTTGTTTGCACTTTACTGACATTTTCCTGCATGCCTTACAGTAGTTCATAATGTGCATATTAAAATCCAAGAAAGCCAAATGTTTTTATTATAATAAGTTGTAATAAATTGAATGCATATACTTGAGTTCATCGCAAAATTACTGTTAGAGAACAATCAATACTTTGATTGGTCATATTAATTTAAGTAATTGCTTGTTAATCAAGTATCTAATACATTTGGGACAACTGGGACTGTGGTGGCTTAGTGGTTAAGGTACTGAACTATGGACCAGAAGGTCCAGGGTTTAAATCCCACCATTGTCACAGTTGGGCTGGAGGAACATCTAAGTTTGTGGTGCTGGAACTGGTACCGGAACATCACCTCGGAGAGAAGAGAGAAAATGTAGTTACTTATGGGTTACGAGCACAGAATCTATTATCCATTACTGATGCCATGTGCATATGTTTGTATCATATTATTGTATTGCATATTGTATAGTGTACTGCAACTTTAATAATAGTGATTTATTTTAATTTTAAGATATTGTTTGTACATTTTTCTTTTAGACAGGTTGTCATGGTGGTGCGTTGGTTAGCACTGTTGCCTCTCAGTTCCGAGATCACTATTTTAATACTGACTTCGGAGTTTGAATGGCCAGGTCCATTTTTCTTTTCCAGATTTTTCCACGTTACTCCAATTATTTAGTTTGGTGAGGTGGCCAGCTCCAGGAAAAATCCTATTAAAGTTAAGAATTATGAAGGCCACTGTGCTCTGTCATTGCTTTCGAAAGGTTTTGTCTCTGCAAATATCTCTGCAAAGAACACACAAAAAGTGTCACTTTTTGCCACACATGCATCTAATATTTCACAATTACACATGCATGTTCTTGCACACAGATTATTCATGAAACTATTACTTGGTTTTGGAGGGTTTGATTTGCTTGATTGGCTGTTGTTTGTTTGACATTGAAAATCTACATATTATTATTTAATACTAGTTATTTATTGTTTATTACGGGTGCTTTTTATTTTGTATTTGTATCAAAGTGCTATTTAAATAAAATATCTCCTGTTTTTTGCCTTCTTCTTGAAGTAATTATATATGGGTCAAAATTGACCCGTAACACCATAGATGTTACTGTGGTTAATAATAAAAATATATACATATATTTATTTATTTACATTTAGGAAATGTGTTCTAATGCCCTTTAGTAATAGTCAGGTACTATAACAACCTTTTTTATTTATATTATTCTCTTGAGGTTCATTTGACTATATTTTTATATTGAAGATAAGGGGTATTCTCTCAAAAGAAAGACTCAGAGGGCCACAACAAAAAATATTTAAACCAACCATTTCTACGCCTAACAAGGTAACTGAGAGGTAAGAAACGAATTGTAGGATAAATAATTGTTTTTATGGTATCTGAAGGGTGATTTAAGACACTGGTCAAAACCGTTAACATAAGAAAGAGTAACAGAAAGTTAACACTAGAGGAAGGTTAAGCAGTTTGGTCCAAATAAGCGAATAACATTAAACGTATATAATAGGATTTGTTTGGGTACTTTAGGATTTGGTCAGAATAAACGGCTGGTCCCATTAACCGGATTCGACTGTATTCCCTACTTTCAGTTTTGTTGTCCGATGTCACATAGAGGAGCATGAGTTCAACGTTTAAGCCAGGTTCCTCTCAATATTCCACAGTTGGTCTTATTTGTCCACTTGGGTCTCAATGAGTTTTTCCAGACAATGTCTGTTGTAAAATGCACAATACATATTTAATTCAGCATTTGATGATAATGCAGCACATGGTATTGCAGTATGTGTAACTTCTTAAAGTCAATATTCTTGTTATGAATTAATAAAGTTTCAAAGGGTGGCAACAATTTTGCCCTTCCTATATTCTCTGTGAAATGTATTCAGATTACAGAGGAAATGCAAATATGAATTTGAACTTGCTGTATTGTATGGGAAAAATGTAAGAGTGCCAGTGTTTCTGGTCATGACTATGTGCAATATTTTATTGTTAAAGTTAAAAATTGAGCATGCCAAGATTAACTTAAGTTCATTTTTAAGTTCAAGCCAGATCCATAATTTAAACTGTGGTGGCTCAGTTACAGGACTATGGACCCAAAGGTCCAGGGTTCAAGCCCCAGTACCTTTGAACAATGATTTAGTTTACCTTGTGAGGATAAGAATGGATAATAAAGTCTGTTAAATGCTGTAAATGTAAAGAAAAACATCATATTATTTATTTTTCCTTTAGAAAAAGTTAGTTGTGTGAAGTTAAAGCACCAAGTATAATTTTAGTCTGTAAATCTCCCTCAGATCAGAGGCTGTGGTCATCTCAGGTAGGAAGCTGGCATGTCAGATCCACAACGAGGCACGTGCTGATGTGGAAGAGTGGGTTTCTGCTGGCAATCGACGACCTCATCTCAGTGTGGTGCTAGTGGGTAACAATCCAGCTAGCCATTCCTATGTACTCAACAAGACTCGTGCTGCAGCGGATGTTGGTAAGTTGATCTAATTTCTTATGTTTTCTCATTAATGTTGCATTGTTTTGATTGATATTATATTACTTTTATAGCACATATTAATTTCTGTTATATTAATGTGCCAGTAAGAGATGCTTTACTGGATGATGTTTTAAGTTTGATAAAAATTTGGTTGTGAGTGATGGAGGGAGTAACATGGGAATATTGAGGGCCAGTGAAGGGATCCATATTATAGTTTTGCCTATAAAAGTTTTGTATAAAAGTTAAGAGTGTGTTTTACCTTATTAAGTTTCATTATTAACTTAATATAAATATAGTCAATTCCAATTAATGGGAGCACATCGGGACGCAGTCATTTTGGTCCTAATAACCGGCTGGTCCGATTAAACAAACATGCTCTATGTTACAAGATGGGACGTGCTATAATGTATGTAACATATTAAGTGCTTTTTTTAAACCTTTATTGTGTGATTTACACGTATAGCGAACAAACAAGAACTACTGTTGCTTATCCAACTTTGTTAATTTAAAAATAAATTTGCAACAAAGTTTTTCGAAAGATCTACAATACAATGTATAGATACTCAGCATGTGAAGCATAATACTGTAAAAAACAAGTTCTTACTAAAATCCAGTCAACGTTTGAAGAACTTATCCAGTGTGATGTGATGCGCTTTTGCTGTGGCTAAGTGGCGACTTGTGACTTGTGGTAGTAAATGGAAATGTAGACCTGTAGGTGGCAGTAGAGGGCTGGGGAGAAACTCAAGAGTTTTTTCACGGATATTACATACTGTACATGTTCTTTGGTCCGATTAAGCGGAATTTTGGTCCAAATAAGCGGAATAACATTACACGTATATAATGGGATTTGTTTCGGTACTTTAGGATTTGATCCGAATAAACGGCTGGTCCCATTAACCAGTGGTCCAATTAACCGGAATCAACTGTATTAACTTTTTGAACTACTCTAATTACTTGTATTTAATAGTTTATATTTACAAAAATCAACTCCATAATCAGCAAGAAAATGACAACCTACCATGTAAATGACTTGATCAGACTGTGCAAAGGCAATTTTGTGTAGGACACAGCAGACTAGGGTTGATTTATTGTTTGCGTTTTATCAATACTGAATCTGATTCTGCTGATCTAATCTGGTTCCAAGTTCTGTCTCCAAAATGAAAAATTGTGCCAAATGTTACTTAATTAATACTTATTATGTCGCACATTTTTCTTTCCATTTAAAAATTAAAATGTTTAATGTGGCTTAATGTACTTTAAAGCAGTGACCTAGGAATGTGAAACTTTTATCAGTTACTGCTGCTCTTAAATAATATCTACTGCCAAATTGACATATGTCATGTTCAAGGAGAAAGTAATCAATGCACCAGTACACATCAATTTTGCTGACTACAAGATAACATGTGACTTTTATGTATTTTACTGTGCTGAATCCAAAAATCACATCAGTTTCATTCAGTCACAAAAGAAATGCTGAATATGCAATCAGTATAACAAATAACATTTGCTCTGACATTGGCATTTTATGGCTATATAAACAGTGCGATATTCAGTTCAAAAGTCTATATTAAACTCTGCATATTAAACTCTGTTAAATCTGTTTTTGTTGAATTATGTTGATGACTGCTAGTTTTACATGATAATTATTACAGGCATAAACACAAAGACAAAATGTTCTGTCCAGTACCTAACTCTCCTCTCAGCTATAAGACCCTGTACCTACTGTATCTTCATTACCTTGGAAATTGGAAATAATATTATAAGTAATATATTAAGTTATATAATAAGTTAAGTTATTAGCACTTGTTAATCCTTAGAAAGTGTTGCTCCCCTCAATTGCATATAAAATAATTAGGGCTTCTAGAGTGCTTCTAGTACCTGTGTACCAAATTTCCTGTTCTTTCACCAGATAAATTAAAAGCTGGCTTGGTTCACTCCTCAGTACCATGAAAACCATAGAAAATGATGCTAGGTCTGATTGAAGGTCACAGGCATTCAGTGTTGCTTTTCAGACTTGCTGCTTACTTGCAGAGATTTACAGATTATCTGTATATTTTGATGATATTATGGACTGTAGATGATGAAATCCCTAAATGCCTAGCAATTACTGTTGTTCTTAAACTGGTCCCTTTATACCTGATAATAACACTCACCTGTTTCCAATTAACCTGTTTAACTGTTGAATGTTCCAAACAGGTGGTTTTTGAGCATTCCTCAAATTTCCCAGTCTTTTGTTGCCCCTGTCCCAATCTGGAACATGTTGCAGGCATCAAATTCAAAATGACTGAATATTTGCATAATGTTTATCTGTTAAACATTAAATATCTTGTCATTGTAGTGTGTTACACAACACCCCAACTTCACTGTAATTGGGGTTATATTATCGCTACTTCCGATCTTTTTTACCTTTGATATTTGACTTCAAAATCTTCAATCAAACTCTCAACAATTTTCTCATTAAAAAATACATATTGCACTTTTTCTAAGTCATGCTGGGAATCAGCACCTTTTATTTGTTTAAAATCAGCCCAAATATTTAGGTAATACCAGCAGATATTAAGAGAAGTTTAGCATTGTTAGATCTTTGTTTTAGGACAGAAAAGCAAATGCAGCATTTGAGCTAGGAGTGTGCAGATGCTACAAGTTCAAAGGGTGAGTCAAAAGTCACAGGACACTCCTTTATTTCAGTAACAAAAGGGAAAATTACATATCTGCCTATGTAAGCCAGTAAGTAATGGGTGAGGGGACCTTTAAGAGGGGATCTTTTAGGCTATGAACTTGGCCACCATTTTTAAAGCTGCCATATAGGATTAAGGGCAAGTTTGTTCCACTGGGTAGGTGGTCATGTAACATTTCAAAGAAGGTTAGAGTTGTCTCAGAATCAGATTTGCAGTATCTCTTGTGGTTCAAAAGTTATCAAGACAGAAAGTTCAAAACGTTTGTTGTTCGTCACACGTAATTGAATATGGAATTGATGATTCTGATGTTTTTTGGAATGCAGCTGCCACAGACTGCATCTGACACCCAGAAAGATCACCAATTTAACACAGAACTACCAGTTACCATGTACAGATTCTTGATACCAGTAAGACACACCTCTTTAAGATCCAGCTGCAGCATAAACTGTCAGAGGATGACCCTGATAGATGTTTCGAGTCTTGCGCCTAGGCGTTAGATCAACAGGATCCCGTATTCACAAGGCATTCCGTTGGGTGACGAGGTCAGGAAGATGGGGGACCTGTGTAACCTGATCCGTTTTCATCTAAAAGACTCTAAATACTCAGCGTTACCTGACAATGCTACATGAACAGTGTTCCTGAATGGATTCTGCACCTTCAGCTCTGTTCTGTGTTTGGTACTAGCACATTGAACACATATAGCTGTGCATCACAGGCAATGTTCCCAGTTGTTGTTGCAACTTTGTGTTGATAATTTTTTTAACCACAAGCAATATTGCAAATGTGATTGTGGCAATTGATTTCTGAGACAATTCTGGTCTTCTGTGATATGCTACATGACCCTGAACCCCAACTATGTCTGCCTGTGTCATTTTAACAGGCAGACCCTTCCCCTCTCAGACTTCATCAGCTCTACATATGACTGATACAAATGTTAATACAGCTCTAGAACGATAGCATAGCAACATAAATAGATTATAATGTAGGCTAGTGTTAGCTACGTGATAACTGTTACAGCATACATAATCAGACCAAAGTACAGTATCCAGACACAATATTTTAAACTAACAATTCAGAGACATCATGCTGTAACTGCTAAGTTTCAATTTCTTTAGGTGCTGCTCCATCAGGATCTGATTCTGGGTTAAACTGGAAAACTTGATACTACAACTGTGAACATTAGTACATTTTAAGGCCACTCCCCACCCTCCATCTTGCCCCACCTCTCTCCTCCTCATTATAAGCAACGGACACAGAAATGGCACATTCTAAGGAAAGCTCATTGTGGAACTGGCTCAAAGTGGTTATAGTTCTGCACCAAGGCTGATTTCAGGAAATAGATACAGTATAAGGGTTACCACTAAATTCTATATAAAAGCATAAATAGCAGGTCTTTTTTAAATGTGTGTTTATATTTAGGCACTAATTGTGACTGTGAATATATAGAATAAAGTCTGCTAGTAGGACCTGATATGTTGAATCTTACTTTATTCTAACAGGTACCCTGTTCATGGAATTTAGCAACTGGTTTTGAACCGGTTCATTTGTTTATGATAAGGGAATGCGTGTTATACAGCCTGGAAAGACAGCAACTACTTTAGCAGTGACAGTGAAGGAGTCTATGAAGTACAGATAAATATCCAATAAGGACCAATAAGTAGCATTTTTTTATGTTACCAATATCTGCAAGCACCATCCCTGGGTCTATAGTCACAGTAAAGTGTTTATTTCAGGTATTCTCCATTAGTGTGCTGTAGGAAACTACATATGTAAGAAAATGAAAGGTAGCAAACAGAATAAACCTAAAACAAGTTAGCATTTGTTGTGATCACAACTTGCTTTTAGGTATCTGTTCTATGATCTGATCATGTTTGGTATCGCTGTCATGATGGAGAATGAATTTAGGACCAAACAGTTGTCTCTCTGACGGATACTTGAACTTTTCAAGAATAAGGGGACATTAATTTTGACCATATCACCAACTCTTTGTGTGGAGATATAGCTCAACCTTCACTGTTATATGCAGTCATGGATCCATGTATTTACGGTCTAGTTTACCAGCAAACAAACTGCATAGAAAACTGCCTTCTGTTGGAGCCGGCCCGACATTTCAAATTTTGACTCCATGAGACCAGAGCATTTTCTGCCACTGTACTGCACCCTAAATTTGTATTTTTTATTGCTGGGTGAACTGGTGTGGCTTTTCTTTGTTCTCTGAGCCATGTTGTGTTAAGCACAACTCCTTTTGTTGTTTTTTTTTTGCTACTTCTAGGCTGGTACTGGACATCTTCCAGTTTTGACAAGGAGTAACCCTGAAGTACTTCAAATCTTCTGTACCTATCAAATCAAATCTAATGTATTTATATAGCTTTTTACAGTGGTGCATTGTCTCAAAGCAGCTTTACAATCTTATCTTAAAAGGCAAATCCCAAGTTGAGCAAGTCTAGGGTGACAGTGGAAAGGAAAAACTCCCTGAATCCCTGAAAGTAGTAGGAAGAAACCTAGGGAGGACCAAAGGGACCCATCCTCCATGGGTGGCCTAGATGTTAATTAAGTAAATACCTAAAAGTATATTAAAGTAATAGTGAAATTAAGTAAGTAACAAAATTTAATCAATATTAATATTTAAGTTAGTAATATAGTGAGTAACAAAATATATTTTAAAACAAAATAAATTTTGAAATCAGTCCTCAGTGGGAGGTCCTTGGAGGCACATCGTCTCTTGGTGACTAAGTGACTGTGACTACCTATGACTATGCTTATGTGTTTGTGTTTGTGTAAAACAGCTTGACAAAGACCTTGAACATGCAGGACAATCACCTTGTATTGTGATCACAATCACCTTGTCAACTGTGAATGAGAACTTAAAATAAAAATCGCTGGCTGTCATTAGGCAACATTGAGGTTTAGCTCCTGCTGAAGATTGGGTTCAGGTCTGGAGACTGGTTAGGCCTCTCCAGGACCTTAAATTACTTTTTACAGACCAACTCCTTGGTTGTCCTCCTTTAGTACAGTGTAGTCGTTCTGTCAACTTTGCAGAAAAGCACCCCCAAAGTATGATATTTCCAACCCCATGCTTCACAGTTATGAAGGAAGTCTCATACCAAAAAGCTCCATTTTGGTCTCACCTGACCACATGACTCCAAATAGTCATTGGCAAACTTCAATAACATTGAGTCAATTTTCTTTTAAAAAATGGAATACTTATTCAGCTGACCACAATACACATTTCAACTGAGTTATGGTCCATCCTAGAAGAAGCTGAGTTAACATGGGGCCTTAACAGTAAAGCTTTGCGGTATTTTTGAATGTAACTCTATACTGTTGGTGTGTGGGGGTGTGTGGGGGTGTATGTGGGTGTGTATGCAAGTTGGCAAATAAACTACAACGTCTTTCCCCTGTAGAGACACATGTACTAGAATTTATTTTATTTATTAATAATTAATTTTTTGATCTTTAAATCTGTCAGCAGTGCTGTACAGAATGTCTACTGTTCTGTAATAAATGTATTATTCTAGGCATTTTAAATGTATTTTCTATGTATACGGATTAGTTGAAGGTGGTGGCAGTGAGCAAATGCATAAGGTAATTACTCAAAAATAAAGCCCCTTTGCCAATTTATCCCCTTTTTTAGTTTATGAATGTAGCATTCAAAGATTGTGTAGGCTTGACAATTATGGTTTAGGTAAACAGTCAGTTTGCTTTTAAAGAATAGTCTGTTTTACATTTGTTGTTTTGTTCATGCTTATTTTAAGTACAATCATGGTACTGTGTTTATTAATTATGTTTTGGTTACCTGTGTATGTGTAGGTATCACTAGTGAAACCATACTGAAGCCCTCTTCCGTCTCTGAGGAAGAGCTGCTGGAGCTGATTGACAAGCTTAACTCTGACTATAAAGTCGATGGTCTTCTTGTACAGCTGCCTCTGCCTGGTAGGATTATACTTTTTTCTGATGGTAATCTTTCATGCGCAGTGATGGTTGACCTTCTGGAAGTTTCTCCCATCTGCATACAATATCTTTGGAGCTCAGCCACAGTGACCATTGAGTTCTTGGTCACCTCTCATACCAAGGAAGAGTCCAGAATGTTCCAAACATCTTCTATTTAAAAATTATGGATATCACAATGCTCTTGAGAGTGGTTTGTTTGAGAATGGAGATGCATATTTATATCTATGGTTGTTAAAACCTGGAGGAGTAAAACGAAGAGGAGTTTCCTGAAGATGCTTCGCTCATAAAGTGTAAAGAGAAGATATTGTCCAACAGTACATATTTCATAGAACTTACAAACCAGACTTAATGGTACCAGAACTGGTTGAAGAGTGGAGAGAGGGTCCCTCTAACCTTGATTCTCAGATAATGACAACTCAAGTCAACACAGGACCCTTTAGGAATTTAATTAAATAACAAAAGGTAATTTCTAATAACATATAGAGAATATAACGTAGGTATGGTATAAATAACTAAGACAATATATTGCTTCACATGCATAGATTTATTTAATATAATCTTTAACTGCAACATATTGATTTTCATTTTTTCCCTAATATTTAGTGCAGCAGGTGTGAGGTTGTGATATTCAAGGGCGTTTAATTCTGATGTGTTGCGTGGTAAAAATGCTGTTCTCTCTCCACCTTTTTTGTAGCCTGCTGTTCATCAGCTTTCCACCACAAATAGAAACTAATCCACAAATGACCACTGATTTAAGTTACAAAGATAATACCTACTCATTATCATCACCATCTCTGTGCTTATAAGTACTACAAAGCCAACCAAACATTGCTTGGCATTTACCAAGCGTTTCTGATGCCATACTGATATACCTCCAATTTTCTATGTGCCTCTTACAACACCAACCCCAATGAAGTTGCACCATTACTGACTCTTTTGGCACCCAAATGGCATTTTAAAACTTTAGCTTATTTGGAACAGCCAAGACTCTTCCTAGAGCTGGTCCCACCCCTCCAACCTAATTAAATGGATGAGAAGGACTTGGTAAGCGAGGTGACCACTCTGGCTGAACTACAAAGATCCTGTGAGCCGATGGGAGAAACCTTTAAAAGGTTTATTTTATAATTATCACTGCCGCACCACACCAATCTGGGCTTTATGGCAGTCAGAAGCCTCTTATCAGTAAAATAAATGCCTGTGTTTAAATGCATGGTTTGCCTTTGAATACAGCCCCAGTATGTAATGACATTTTACTCTTTTCCTCACTTATGTACAGACCATATTAATGAGCGGCGTATATGCAATGCTGTCTGTCCGGATAAAGATGTCGATGGCTTCCATGTGGTCAATGTTGGTCGTATGTGCTTAGACCAGTCCTCCATGTTACCTGCCACACCATGGGGTGTATGGGAGATCATTAAGCGCACAGGTAAACATGCTTAAATTGTATATTAAAGTAATTAATATTTATATACAGTATGAATGAACTTTTAATAATTGTTAATATCATGTTCTAATGTAACACGTTGAAAAATGCCCATGGACCATCAAGTCCAGACGGTATTGGTTGTGTTCAATGTTGGGGTTTTTTTGCATGTTGTTCCACCTACATAGAATTGAGAGGTCTGTAATTTGTATCATGGGTACACTTAAGCTGTTCCTTTTAAGATAATATAATGTTGTAAAGCTGCTTTGAGACAATGTTCCATTGTTAAGTGCTATATAAATAAATTTGACTTGACAAGAAGGGATTTTGGCTCTCTCGTCCATACACATATTCCCCAGATCTTACATTTTTTAGGGCTGTTGCTGGGCAACATTGAGCTTCACCTCCTTCCAGAGATTTTCTATGGGGTACAGTTCTGGAGACTTACTGACTGAAGGAGGATTTTGGCCAAAATCCTACAAGAACCCATCCATCCTCCCTTCAATGCAGTCGTCCTGTCCCTTTGAAGAAAAGCACCCCTACGTGCTCTTGGGTTAAACTCACCCTTCTTCTTTTCTCAAACACCACAAGTGCAATTCATAACAAAGAGCTCTATTTTGCTCTCTATTATCCTGTAGCCCTGGTGTCCTTAGACAGCTCTTTGGTCTTGGGCAAGGTAGAGAGGTTGGCTTGTGATGGATTAGGTGTGTGCAAAGGTGTCTGTTATGCACGTAATGCATTTAAACAGGTATAATTAATACAGGTAATGAGTGCAGAATAGCAAGCTAATAGGAAGAATAACTAACTAACTAATGTCTTGGTAGGTGATCAAATACTTATATTATGCATTAAAATGCAAATTATTTAATTATAAAATAAATGTATTTAATTATAATTTATTCGATTGAATTTCTAATTTATTAAATAAATTGCAACATTATTTAAAACTCATCCAATGTGATTTTCTGTAAACAGATTCTTTTTCGTACAGTTGAAGTGTACCTACTATAAACAGTAAAGATCTCTTTTTTTTTTTTTTTTTTTTTTAGGTGGAAAAAATTGCAAAATCAGCAGTGTCTCAAAAACTTTATTTACCCACTATATATCAAAATCTGAAAAAGCTAAATTAAAAAAAAATAAAGTACATTTAATTAATCATTTCCAGCACCCCAGGAAATCTCACACTGTAGAAGGTATTTTTTTACAATTTGTATTGTGCAGGTGCTCCCTATAACGTGTTGCGTGGCTCAACGCAAACAAGCTTAAGCAAGTGTGCAGAGTACTGAGCAAATGACATAAACTCAGACAAACTTTTCTTGTCAAATTGCGTTGAGAACTGAATGTGTAACACTGTGTGTAAATATAGCATGGATCTTAGGAAACTGTAGTGTACATATATATGCTTAATATGTAGTGATGTGTGCTTTGCATACAGATAAATTCAATAAATATTCACTGTCTAAATGTAAAAAATTAATACCTGTGTGCCCTCTTCACTTTTTAAAGGCATTCCCACTCAAGGAAAAAATGTAGTGGTAGCGGGTCGTTCTAAGAATGTGGGGATGCCCATTGCTATGCTGCTTCACACAGATGGAAAGCATGAAAGGCCAGGAGGTAAGTCTGAGTTATTGCTGCTGTTCCATGCATATATGCAGAGGTGCTAAAACAATGCTCTGAATCTATTTAAAAGGGCTTAGGTTTTCATTTTAAATGATGTTCTTCTACGTCTCATACTTTAGGTGATGCCACAGTAACCATCTCTCACCGTTATACACCCAAGGAGCAACTTCGCCAGCACACTAAAATTGCTGACATAATTGTTGCAGCAGCTGGTAACAACCTTTTTCTAGCACTTTGATGATCTCAAAAACGAAAAATTTCACAATAAATATCGGTTAAAAAGCATCAAATTTAAAAGTTTATGGAATTTTACTTGTCAAAGTCAAATGTATTTATATAGTGCTTTTTACAACGGAGCATTGTCTCAAAGCAGCATTGCAGTACTGTGTTATCTTAAAAGGCCAATCCCAAATTGAACAATCTTAGGGCGACAGTGGAAAGAGAAAACTCCCTAAAATGGTAGGAAGAAACCTTGGGAGGACCAAGACTCAAAAAGGGACCCATCCTCCATGGGGGGCCTAGATGTTAACTGAATAATTACTTTAAAGTATATTAAAGTAATAGCCAAATTAAATAAAACTAAATAAATATAATTTAAATCAATAATAAAATTCAATATAGTAATACAAATAAAAAATAAATAGCAAAGTAGATTTAAGTTAATGAGTCCTCAGCAGTAAGTTATTGGAGGCACATCTCCTAATAACTAAATGATGGAGGGAGTTACTGCACTCAGGTGGGGCCCGGGCATCGTGGGACTGGTTATAGTTGATGAAGACCAGTAGAGCATCTAAGTGTATGGAAGTAAGTGCAGGAACATCACCTCGGAGAGAAAAGAGAAAATGTTGTTACTTATGGGTTACGAGCATGGAGTCTATTAACTATTACTGATGCTAGTTGCAGCATGAAACTCCGGCAGCACTAACTATAGCAGCATAGCTAGAATGGGAAGAACCAGAAGTTACACAGCTGAGAGTATGAGAAAGCTTTTCCCCCTGCTCTGTCTTTTATTGATCTTAAAGTGATCAGAAATATATTCATTACCCTCACCATGTGATGACATTTCACATGTTTATTAATACTTTAGTTCTTAGGTAATTAACTATTTCGTTAATTAATCAAAGATTTCTACATTTACTGAACTTACAGCATTACATATGTATTAAATTGTATCTGTCAAGTTTTAAAATACGTTCATGGGAGCTTTTAACAACCACATTTTTGCCACTTCACCATGCATCTTACGGCAAAGAAAAGACCGTTTACTTGCTTTATTGAACAGAATAAGATGTTTGAGCTGTAATAACAGGATTTAAAAAACAAGACTTTGCAACCAATTCAATATTTAGCTTTTTTAACTTTAGCTTGGTGGGTAGCCCCACTGCCTCACATCATGACGGTCCTGGGTGTGATCCCAGTGTGGAATGACTTGGATTGCATGTCCTCTCTGTATGTGAGTGGGTTTACTCTTGGTGCTCTAATTTCCGGTTACTCAGTTAGTTGATTACACTAACTTGGCCAGACCAATCACTACTCTTAATGTGTAATGGACAGGTGCCCTGCCTAGGCTTGTTCCCACCTTAGTGCTCTGCTGTGACCCTTTCCAGCATAAAGTGGATGAATAAATGATCATGTTATAAAACATGTATTCAAACTTTAATGATTGTTTGAAACCTTTGTAATTAAGAGTTAGATTTGAGACAGTTGCCCCTAGACCCAGACTCAGAAATTTCACAAATGCTACACATCTCAGAAGCTAATTGCCCTGGTCTTGCTGTATCATGTCCCTTATTCAGGTATTCCCAACCTTATAACTGCAGATATGGTCAAAGATGGAGCAGCTGTTATTGACGTAGGCATCAACAGAATACAGGACCCCTTGACTGGAAAGGACCGTATTGTTGGTGATGTGGACTTTGAAGGTAAAGATCGGAATCGGAATCGGAATTGGAATCGGACTTTATTGGCCAAATATGCTCACACATACAAGGAATTTGTTTTTGGTTACAGTAGCTCACAGTGCACGAAAACTGACATTACAAACACGTCCAACCTAGCCATCCTTCTGCACACACACATGCATACACACCCACAACACACACACACACACACACACACCTAGACACACAGTGACATACACGCACAAGAAACACATCTGTAGACTTTGCATGTGCAGAGTCATGCTTCCATTCCTAAAAAAAACTCTAGGTCTGTTTCATTTTTTGGATGTGTCTTCTTTATGAGATCATGAGAAAATCTGTCTGAGGTATGCGGAAGCAGGGAATTCAGTAGTGAAATTCATTTACAGGTATGTGAAAAGGTATGCTGAAGTCTGTTGATTATTGAGAGCCCCTCCTAATGTGGTGAGCTATTTTTTCATCATATGCCGATAATATCACCACCACACTTGAGTACTCTCCTCTAAGTATGTGCAGTTGTGAGAGTAACATTGCATCAGCATTAATGACTATTCACAACAGTAGCAAGCTGATACTAGACATATACTTTCATACTGGGTCAATTTAGAACAACCAGTTAACCTAACACAGGTTTTGGAAATGTGGGAGGAAACCAGAGTACGAAGAGGAAATATACGCATACATGGCGAAAACATGCAAACTCTTTACAGATGAAGTCCAAAACCCTGATTGAACTGGGGCTCTCTGGACATTAATGCCACAGGTGCATTTGCATTTACTGAGAGGCTGGGATCGTTATCAGGAAGCCTCCTGATGAACGCAAGGCTCTATTACGCTGTGTGAAGACACACTTCAAAATCTCTGTTGTGCCTGTGTAACATAATGGCTCTGAAGGCATAAATATTCAAACCCATGCTCCATTTCCCCTACTGCTGTTCTAGGGGAGGGGGAAACCATGTGCCTTTGCAACACAGTATCTTCCAAACCAGTGGTTAAGTGAAATGTTCATTCATGTTTAGAAGGTTTTATTTATGCTGCTCTGATGCTGCAAAGAGTGGTACCAAATTTATGTACACTGCTCACAAAAATTCGGGGATTTTTAATTATGGGATAATTCATTTTGAATATTATTTTTGTATATTAAAGTATATTTAATTGTGGTTTTGTGCAACCCCAATTTCAATTAAGTTGGGACATTGTGCAAAACAGAAATAAAAACAGAATATTATGATTTGCAAATCCTTTTCAAACCATTTTCAATTGAATACACTACAAAGATAAGATATTTAATGCTCAGATACATTTTATTGTTTTTTTGCTAATATCCACTCATTTGGAATTTATTTCCAAATGATTTGGGATAGGGACATGTTTGTCAATGTGTTACACCTTTCCTTTTAACAATACTCAATAAGTGTTTGGGAACTGAGGACACTAATTGCTGAAGCTTTGTAGGTGATATTCTTTCCCATTTCCCAAGACTGGAAAAATTTAGGAATGCGCTAACACCGGTTTAGAAAATTTCACAGGTGAGTGTCATGATTGGGTATAAAGTGAGCCTTTCGGGAATGCTCTGTCATTCACAAGCCAGGATAGGCCGAGGTTTACCACTAAGAAATTTTTTTTATCGTTTAATTGCAAGGAATTTTGAAATACCATCATCTACAGTCCATAATATCAAATAATTCATAGAATCTGGAGAAATATCTGCAATTAAGTGGCAGGGCAAAAAACAGCGTGTGTGGCCTTCGATCCCTCAGGCGGCACTGCATTAAAAACCGACATCATTCTGTAACAGATATTACCACGTGGACTCAGGAACTTTTCAGAAAAACATTGTCAGTGCACACAGTACGTCTCTCCATCTACAAGTTAAAACTCTACCATCAAATTCAAAATGAGTGAATATTGCAAAAAAAAAAAACAATGAAGTATATCCATTTGAACATTAAATATCTTATATTTGTAATGTATTTAAATGAATATAGGTTGAAAATGATTTGCAAATCATCATATTCTGTTTTTATTTATGTTTTACACAACATCCCAACTTCATTGGAGTTTGGGTTGTATTTCGACAGTCCCTGTCCCTATCACTTTCACTTTTCACTCACAATTCAGACTAGAATTTCCTGTAGACTGGAATTTTTGCCACCATTTTTAGACCCATATGATTGCACGTTTACACATACACCCACAAATTCAGCTACTGCCATCATACTATGGCCTTGTGATGCATATTCCACATCCTGAAAGAGACACCCTCTTTAATCTATTAATCCCGGTATCACACTCCACAGGTATTTATAGCTATCCTCAGGGAGCTTAATGTGCAGTACATTAATGGTGTCTATTTGACATATTTCTCATTATAATCCACTAATATTGCTCACTTATCTCAGACAAACTGCAGTTTTAAAGGAATCCGGATCAGTTTTAAAGGAACCTTTCTTTTGTTGTTACCTGCTATCTGTCATCCAGTATCAGTTTATTGCATCTGGTGATCCATGGTTGGATTTTTTTTATCTGTTTTGAATTATGAACATGCCTCTTTTGTTGATAAACTTAGAACAGTAATGTTTTATAATGTTGTTACATTTTATGGCTGATAATCAATCCAAACTCTGGACTAGACCTGATTTACATGTACCGGTACATTTTATAACAGAACAGGTCTTGGTTTTGTACAGTTGTCCATAGTTGTGTGCCAAAATTAGACTTGGGCAAAAACAACCAACATTTTGGTTTTGTCTTAGACCTTGCTCAAGAATTAGTTTTAGGTAATGATAGTTCAATCTCTAAATATAATGTATTTTGTGCAGATTAAAAAAGCAAAGGAGGTGGCATTCAAGGCAGGTTTTCAGGGTTATAAAACCAGTGTTTACACACAAACAATTTGAGTTTTTAGCCATTAACTTAGAATATGGAAAGGTTTGTGAGTTGAAACTTGTTGGTTGTTAAAGTCCACAGCTGGGAAAGCTTTATCCTGCTTTCTCCATCCTCTTTATCTGTTTTAGCACTTTCTTTATTTGGTCCATAAGAAATTTGTGTATAACTCTTGTCCATAAAGCAAAATTAAAAGTGTATTTCAAATTGTATAATATTGTAACATAAATTGTATTTGCAAGCTTTTAAAAACCAAACCAAAACAAAATCTGCTACACATATTATTGTTGACCCACTTATGTACATTTTAAATATGTAGTTGTAGCAGAATATTGTAATATTGTATATTATATATAAAGATATTATATATAGATC
>JAUZST010034082.1:0-28392 GCA_034779995.1 Parotocinclus haroldoi | reverse complement strand
TTTTTACAGTATTATTACTTCTCATGCTGAGTATCTATACATTGTGTTGGAGATCGTTTATAAAAACTTGGTTGCAATTAAAACAATAAAGCTTTAATAAACATTTAATATGTTATATTAATTATAGCACGTCCCGTCCTCTAACATAGGGCATGTTCGATTAATCGGACCAGCCGCTTATTAGGACCAAAACCATCCCGTTTTGGTGAATGTGGCCCCGTTCACCGGAATCGACTGTAGATGATAAAATGAGTCCTCAGTGGGAGGTCGTTGGAGGCCCATCGTCTCCTAATGACCAAACGATAGAGGGAGTTCCTGCACCCTGGTGAACCTGCGCTCAAACGGGTCCCAGAGAAACCAGCGCGACCCCACACTGACCTTTTCCGTGTCACTGCTGCAAAATTCAGTTCGCCCTTCAGTTAGCGTTCCCTCAAGCGGCGAGTTAGCTGCAAACCTCGCCGTGTGATTTGGGCGAGACGAACTCGGCCCCCTGGTTAAATTCCCGCCTGCTTGGAATGCACATCGGCGTGAGCAGTGTGAATGAGGGCGATGTGTGAAAATGGACGCGACGCGAGAGACGCAGTATTCCATTAACTTCTACTCTCCATTTGGACGAGGGAATAAATGAGATGCTTTTCTCGACAAAACATATATACCAATTTAAACTGACTCGTCTCCTGTCCGCATCGGACGGCACCCGCGATATTGCTTATCTGCATAATGTACCACGATGTTCCCTTCAGACTCGGTGATCGCAAACGTGTGATGTCGGAAAGCAAATGCAGTTCTTTTCATGTCCCCAGTTCAACTTAGTATTGGTAACCATAAAAATCCACAGCCCGGCTGGAGCCTGGTTAACACAGACGGCCAGGTTTTCGTTTTTACAGCGGTTTTGAACAAAAATGATCGGTTCTTTTAGGGCTGTTTCGGTCAGGCCGCCGGTCTGAACCCACCATTTTATCCTGAGTGACTTAGATTTGGGGGGGAAATACAGTCCATGTAAATAAGGACTCTAGTCCAGTCCTGTCAGGGGCAGCTTGGTGTTGGTCTGGCACCTTAAACACTGATGTCCAAGAGGACTTTAAAAAAAAAAAAGCTTCTGGGTAAGCATATCATGATTAAAACCTAGATTGGTGAGGCGGCTTATAACCAGTGTCTAATTAACGACCTGATGACGAACACCTGAGCCTCCTCCTAATTAAGTTCTAACAGTGTTCGTGGCCAGGTCGTTTCACTCCACCGTGCACCCGACCGCCGGTGCGGCCGCGCTCAGGCGCCCCTTGACACGCTGGACGTTTGCTCGCTTAGCTTGTTGGCATCTGCTTGGGTGCGGCCCCTTTACGGATAAGCTTTGACGCCCCTGCTCCCAAACGTGACCGTCCCAGGATATTCTGCGCCTGTCCGTCGCCTGTCTCGCTTATAAAATCTGCTAATTGAGCCTTTCCTTACCCCGAGCATGGACACACGTACACACGTAGCTTAGCAGCTAGCATAGAAGGATCGCCTTTGTGCTACGTTTCAAAGGTCGCCCAAGATTCGACCTCACAGACGTTTCAGACGTCGCAGAGGATGCATCCTTTCCCTTCATCCCTCTAGAAGCGATTTCTTTAGGTGTCCTTTTGAGCCCCTAGCAATCTGACGCTGAAGCGGTTTGGGAAATGTGACTTGCAGTCTTGTTATGTGATCTGAACATCAATAGACTGAGCAGAGGCTGGAACTGGGCTTCTCTGACTCCTTATCGTCAGCGCTGGGCCCGTGTCAGTAGAGCAGACTTGGTAAACAGCAGATCAGATGGTACGTTGCATGGTTTCATAATGCCCCACCACAGGTCCCGTCCCTCTCTAGACGCATCCGAGGGATTCCCCAGGGTCTCGCTTGATGGTAAAGGCAAGGAGCGTTTCCCAAAACGTTTTCCTTTTTGAACGATAAGCTACTTAAAGTGAAGAGGTTAAGCGTCATCTGTCAGGCCCTCGAGTAATTATAGTTACAGGATACAGATACAGGTTAAAGAATAGCTACGTACAAAATAACTCGCTTTCACCAGAGCATGTGCTTATCAACAGTGTGTTATATACCATTATACCACATTAATGGCGGCCTAAGACTTTTGCACAGTTTGTATGCTATGGAGGCGGCACAGGGGTAGTGTCGCTCCCTCACAGCAAGAAGGTCCCGGGTTCGATCCCAGGGCGGGGCGGCCTGGGTCCTTTCTGTGTGGAGTCTCCATGTCCTCCCCGTGCCGGCGTGGGTTTACTCCGTGTCCTCCCGTTTCCTCAAACAGTCCAAAGACGTGCAGGTTAGGTTAATCTGTGTCTCTAAAGTGGCCCTTAGTGTGTGACCGTGTGTTTGTGCCACGCATGGATTGGCGTCCCGTCTAGGGTTGCTCCTAGGGTGGGCGGTGGGCACCGGCGGATTAAGAGGAAGATAATGGATGGGGTGGATGTTATGTTATGTTAAGTTAAGTTCCCTAGAACCCTGAGATCAGACTGGTTAGATTTCTTTTCGTACCTTTCACTCAATGCTTGCCATCTGAAAAACTGGTGTCGTTTTAATACCCGGCAAATCCGAAGTCGGCTCTGGCTGTAAAGCGCCCGTAGTAGAACCTTTTCTAGCTGGCCCTGCACTGGACTGGTGTCCAGCGAAATAACGGGCAGTTAAATAACGGGCAGAACACTGCAGTTTTTTAAACTGATTCAAAAGTTTGTAGTCTTTCATTATTTCAAGATGAATCCATTTATCAAGGCTCCGCAGACGATGTTTTTTTTTTTTTTCTGCTGAATGCCCTGCAGTTGGGCTCAGTCTACTCCCTGTTGATCAGCCTCTGAACCAAGCATTTTATCTGGATAGCCACATCAAGGTCACTCAACTAGACCAAATTCGCTCTGTGAGATATGCACGACTGTAGAACTGCCCACTGTCACATTGTCGTTATTGGCAGAGCGTTATCTCCGCAGCCAGACTGGTATTAGGTGCAAAAATAATCACTCCAACCTGGCTTGAAATACCATGAATAAACGGTTTGGGCCCAGAAAGAAAAGATCTGCTACGTATCGTTCCATGAATGCGTTTCAGGCTCGGGATTGAGTCTAAATCTGAGGACCTGGATGCAGATGGGAACTTGCGTTCTTTCCTAGAGCACGCTGATTGTCGCTGTCTCTGAATTTTAAATGCGTTGGTTTTGCGAAACGCATTGGCACAGCGTAATGTATTTAATAAACCAGGACGGCCCGCCACTTGTGCGGCAGGACGCTGATGGCGCGTTTGAAATGATCAGTGCAATCAGTTTTCCAAAGCCTTACATGCTGAGGCAGGTCTTTTCCTTTTGAAGGTGTTTTCCTTTTATTCTCTCAATTTAGTGAGAGCTCTGGGCTGAATGAAATTGAATGCATCACAACCTGCTGAGCCGCTTGAAAAGAATCTTCTTCATCCCCGGGATCCGCTCTGAGGATCACGACGTTCCATGTTCCTTCTTTGATGTTACCGGTTATAAATAAATAAATAACAAAAACCCAACAACAGAAGCCTGACGCAAGTCCGGTCTTCCCTCAGTCCGGCCCGGGTTCCAGTTTTGTTCTTATCAGCTTGCCACGTGGAACTACACACAGAGGGATTGATTTATGTATGATCTCTAATAAAGCTAGATGATTATTATTAGCACTACAGCATGATTTCCATTATAATAGAACTAGCATCTAATAGCTTTGCTCCCCAGGATAGAAATGAGGCGGTAGGAACTTCTGGCTCCTGCAGATGGCGTTTCGGGATATAAATACCAGCAGGGTATGTGGTGGGATTCGTAGATTGAGAAGTGGTGGTACAGTGCAGTGAATGGCTCATTGGATTTGTGAAAAAAGGGTCGCAAATGATGTTAACGACTGGCGAAAAGGCTGTGCCAAAGGCCATAGTGTGAAGGAAGTTTGCAGGTGTAAAACTCTGGTTACAATTTGTAGACTTATTACAAACTCTTGGGTACCTTTCAGTCACAGGTGACTCGTTTTTGTCCGGTTCATGTTTAGGTAACAAAAATTGACTGAGGAATGAAGGGCGGCACCCGGGGGGGGGGTTTCGGCGGTACGGCACCGCTGCCTCACAGCAGGAAGGTACCGGGTTCGATCCCAGGGCGGGGCGGCCTGGGTCCTTCCTGTGTGGAGTCTGCATGTCCTTCCCGTGTCTGTGTGGGTTTACTCTGGGTACTCCGGTTTCCTCCCACAGTCCAAAAAAACAGGCGTGTTAGGTTAATTGGTATCTCTAAACGTGGACCTTAGAGTGTGACTGTGTGTGTGTGCCCTACGATGGACTGGCGCCCCGTCTAGGGTTGTTCCTGCCCTTGCGCCCAGAGTTGGCCCACCGGCTGGCCGGCGACCCCCGTGTGGATTAAGCGGAAGAAAGAGGATGGATGACTGACTGAGGAATGAGAAGTTCCGCATCCCTAGTGTGCTTTAATAGCAGGATCCAGACGTTTGGCCGTCTTGCATGTTTACTAATCAGAGACTGCAGTGCGATTCAACTAAAAATCAGGAGGCTGTAAGGAGTATCACGAGGGGGCAGACAACCAGAAAAGCAGTTCATAAATTTTCCTGCTATCCACAAGCAAAATGAGCGCCCGTACCATAATGTGGAATCGGGCACAGGAGAGGTTAAAGCCAATTAATTACAGCAAACAATTACAGCAAACCTCATTCCAGGAAGCAGAAGTAATTTGGCATCCGGAGAAGTGCCTGCACCACAGCAGTACATTGATTCTGCTGAAAGAGGAACCGTTTGCTTTCATGTGCAGGTGGTCGAAACAGCAGAAGGCGGGACGCCGCAGTAGCGCTCAGCCTGGTAATCCTTTCACCGGGACACTCATAGCGGACGGGCCGGACCGGACTGCCAATAAGTGGTGAGTAGAGTAGACGTCCATTTATTCGATGCTGGAACCACGGTCATTACTGTCCCAGGCAGAGAACTGCACGGTAAAGCATCAGAAGGACGTCAATTCAAAATCTATCGAGTTTTCACCCAGAGTTCAGGGATTATTACTGCGGCACTTCCAAAAGAAATCCTCTTCAACAAGCCAGTGCGTAGTATTTCACTTTCATGAAGGCTCCAATTTAAATCTGTACCTGATATTTTTCAAACTTCAGCCCTTTAAGACAAAAGCGAAGATCTCTTCCTGTTCTGTACTGGACTCACCCTTGGACTGAACCCAGACGTCCAATTAAAGACTAACCTCTTCAGGCTTACATTTTAACAGCCCTGTTCCTTTATTTCTTCTTTTCTTACTAGCAGACACTGCTAACAGAGTTTTCAATAAGTCAGGGATCCAAGTTTTTAAAAAAATTTTTTTTTTTACCAAAGTCAACTGGTGCTCCTGAACTAAAATAAGCATGAGTGTACGCACAAACCGATTTTTTTTTTAGTTCCTTTAGTTCCTCAGCACACACTATAGGCTGTTTGTGCCATCGTACGGTAATTACTAATTCAAATCCGGGGCAGTTCTGTACGTTTCTGCTGATAAAGGTGTCTGTTAAGAGCTGTGAATGTAAATTAAGAGCCTCTTGTTGTATTGGCCATCACCAATCGCACGTCACCATCTGGCGGCCTGACAAAAGGATCCGGGTTTGGCAAATGCCAGGAGAGCCTTGCCCGCCCAAGGCGTCATAGTTCGAACTTGACACCGAAGCCCAAGTCAATACACATCACAGAAACTGTCAGGCTTCAAAAGTGAGCCTCAAGGTGAACTGGACGAAGAGGACGAGGATACAGTGGTGCAGGGGAGAACAAAATCCGCCACAGATGGTCCCTGTTTAATGGTTTTTTAACAGCGAGGGCAGAGTGGGAGGACGTAATGGCCAGTTACAGGTCTGTAGATGTGCAGCTCGCTCCAGTCTTGCCGTGTACACGTATCTGTAGGCGCAGGAAAGCTCAGAACATTGCACAAGCTAGAAGCAGGAGAACCCCAAGCCTCGGAACGTCTTAAAACGTTTTCCTCTCTGTAAATTCTGAACCTAGCTGGGACCGGCATGTAGGATAAAGAGCACGGCCAGAACATTCTGTGATGTAGATGTTGGTGTGTTGGTTACATGCTTAAGATGCCCGGATGCTGAAAATGCCCGTCATGTGAAACTGTGGTGGACTAGGGGTTAAGGTGCTGGACGATGGACCAGAAGGTCCAGGGTTCAAATCCCACCTCTGTCGCAGTCGGGTCCCTGAGCAAGGCCCTTGATCCACAATTGCTGGGATTGTAAGACCGTACGAATTGTAAGTCGCTCGGGATAAATGACGGAATTGTGAACGTCGATGTCGGTCGACCAGCAAGACCGTGTTAATGACCCGTATAACCCCTTATTTTTGAAAGAGAATGCTTTGATATGACTACAGAAATAAGAGTGAAAATTCTACTATTCATCCAAGGGGCGGCACAGTGGGTTGGGGGTGGGGGGGCACCGCTGCCCCGCAGCAAGAAGGTCCCGGGTTCAATCCCAGGGTGGAACCGTCTGGGTCCCTTCTGTGTGGAGTCTGCCCGTCCCCTCCGTGTCTGCCTGGGTTTACTCCGGGTACTCCGGTTTCCTCCCACAGACCAAAGACATGTGAGCCAGGTTAATTGGCGTCTCTAACGTGACCCTTAGTTTGTTACTGTGTGTTCGCCTTACGACGGGGTCGTTCCTGCCCTTGTGCCCAGAGCTGCCGGGTCGGTACCGGATGGCCCGTGACCCCGTGCGGATTAAGCGGTAAATAATGGATGGACGGACGTGTATAAGCAACATAGATTGCTTTTGTGTGGCAGATCTGCCTTAATCCTATAAGTATTGGGAGGCCAGCCAGATGACCATGGAATCGACCCACTCACTGACCAATGACGGGCTCCCTCTGGCAAAAGTCCGGAATCCCAGAAGGAAAAACTTTCATATCGACCATTTATGATTACAGACAAAGTGATAGACAGGAACACCGTTTTCAATCTTGAACCATAACGTGAGAATGAGCTTTCTGTCTCCGGGGGGTGCTTTCTAAAACTGTGGGGGGTGGGAAAATGAATGTGGGCAAAGGAAGCCTAATGGCATCTGGAACTGAGCATCAAAGCCTGCGCATCTCTAATTTTCGGAGTGTGAATTGATATTGCAAGCCATAATCTCGCAACATCTCATCAGGCCAACCAATTTCGGTGAACAATAGGAGATCTCGGGTTGGTCCGGACCGTTCTCTGTATGCTTTAAGAAGTGCTTATTAATAATGCCGTTGTAAATGCGGCGTATCTCTCAGATCTGTCAGTCAGGTTGCATTAGGTCTCTGAATGTTTTATGAGTTGCTATAAAATCCTTGCCAATACCGGTCTATTTCAAATGTGCAGCCCTGCTGCCTCCTAAAAGTCGCAGCTTCTCGTAAATATTAGATTTGGACACATTTCGGACGCTTGCATTATCTTCCAAAACAAAAGCCTGCGTTTATCGGCGGCGCATTCAGACGAAATGGGAGGAGCATGTTCAACAAGCCACTTTGCATTTTAATGAGCGCCTATTGCCACTGCTTTTTGGAGCGCTTCAAAAGCGAGCGCATCTTCCTCTTCATCCATGTAGCACACGCCCTTATCCAGAGTGACTTACAATTGGTCCAGGCCTCAATAGCTAGGCTTTTACTTTGTACCCTGTTTTTTTTACCTTACAGTTCCCACCTTATAAAACAATATTTTCAGTGTGGATAAAAGAAAGGGGGCAGCCGTGTTTACAGCTCGTGGACTGGGTTCCTAAGCCCAGACAGCCCAATTTAAGTTTGAATAACAAACCTTTTTAAAAAACTTTTTTTTAACCTCAAGGAGGTCGTTCCCTTTTTTGAGTGTCGGTCCTCCCAAGGTTTCTTCCTCATAGGGAGTTTTGTCTTTCCACTGTCGCCCCAGCTTCGCTCTGTTTGAGACTGGCCCTAGATTACAGACGATAATCTTTTTTCAAACTTTGAAGGTTTGCTTTTTCCTTTTGGTGGGACGGGACGGGATGGGGCTCCTTGGTTCTTGGTGCTCAAACACAGGCAGAGTCAGGTATCCTGTCCGCATGGACTGGTGGTGTTTCTCGTATCCTAACAGAGCCGCCTGGGAAACGCACTCGCACTCGCCAAAATGAACAGAGTGGAAGAAGAACATTGAGTGTGAACTCCTGTTTACTGGCATTGGTATACAGGACATATTTGGCCCACAGGCCGCTATTTGCCAACCTCTAACCTGGACTGTTCCCACCTGAGTGGTGCGCTGGCCTGACTGGAATCTAAATAGAGAAAATTACATTTTAAAACAGAACAATTCTCCTTCGTTCTTACCCCCCATCCCTTCCCTTCCCTTCCTTTCTTTCTTTCTTCCTTTCTTTCTTTCCCTTGCATTTTAGATCATTTTTTTTACATTCCAGATAAAGCATTATTGTGTAAAATAAGTTCAAAGCTTTTACCAAACGAAGCAAGTTGCTCTAATTGTGGCCAAATGTACCATAAGTACGACTGTTGCACAGTCTGCACCCGTTGCAGCTTCAATAGGAACGTCGCATTTTCGAGCCTTTAAATAGTTTTCCCGACAGTCCGAAGGTTTCTGTGACGGCAACGAATCCATGATCACATAAATGATCATAACCAACCTAGGGGCGTTCCCTGTGCTGCCGGTTACGCCCCGGCCCCCTGCGACCCTGAGTCAGATTACGTGGGAATGAACAGGGGAGTGAATTTTGACTTCGGGGCTACTTAAGCAGGCAAAGCTGCAGATCCTTCCAGACCTTGATCCCTTATATATTGCTTCATAAAATAACTCGTTATGTTTACGAGGCAAAAGAGAACAATGTGGATGAGCAGATGGCTGTAAAACAGCAGGGGTCCGATCGACACATGCTTTGACGTGATTCATCCCTGCACGTTCATTAATGCTAATTCTGAAAGAAAGAAAAAAAGCCCGCCGGTACATGACTGGCAAACGCAGCTTGGAGCAATAACACGAAATCACAACACGAGAAAGCGTACAAGTTTATCTTGACCTGCGAAAGTAAGTGTAGCTTCTTTTTTTACTCAAAGTACAGAGTCAAAGTGCTCCCCATGTGGCACAGGGGTAAACTAAATTAACCCGAACTCGAACTAAGCAATTAATAAAAGCATTTGTTTTGATTTTCTCTAGTTCACAAACTCAATTATGCTAATTAAGCAGCAAGTGATTTATTCATGGGTGGTGATTTTATTCACAGAAGCGTGTTCGGCTGGACCAGGGTGCCCCCACGTGGTGCTCAGTAGGGTGTAGGGTCACCCGAAAGGGTCAAAACACCCTGACAGTGACGGGGCGTGGACAGGATCAGTTTATCCTGCAGGTCTTATGGATCCTCTTGGTACCCATTTTGAAATTCCCCCTCCTTTTTGTGGGCTGTTTTTTCAGATCAGCATGTTTGAACGGAAGTTGTTGGTAGGTTTGTTTTGCCTCACCGTAGACAGGCCAAAGGACGTCATCATTTGGTCACTGAGAGACGACCTCTCACTGAAGACTGATTTTTAAAATCTATTTTTGTATTTAAATCTATTTTGTCACTTATTTTATTACTGACTCCTGAAATATTATTATTGATTTGAATTAGATGATTTACTTTATTTTACTGTGACTTTAATACCCCTTTAAGTATTTACCTAATTAACATCTGGGTCGGGTCCCGTTTTGAGTCTTGGTCCTTCCAAGCTTTCTTCCTTCTACTTTCAGGGAGCTTTTCCTTGCCACTGTCGCCCTGGGCTCGCTCAGTTAGCGGAGGTCATATAAGATGGTAAAGCAGCTTTATAAAAAGCTCTATAGAAATACATTTGAATGGATTTGAATCGAAGTCGTCCACATCACATGCTACGCTTATTTTATTTTGGCCACACAACAATTATTTAAAAAAAAAAAAAGCCGTCTCGCTCTATCAGCGGGTTTTTCGGCGGGATATGAAAAAGTGTTTCACTCTCTGCAGGGTGTACCTCTGTCTTTGCCCATTTAATTCCTGGTTAGACAAATTCCTGAGGGTAACACAGGACGTTTGTTTCCATATCTAAAGCGAAGCCATTTAATGCTTTAGACGGCAGTGCGATGAAGCCACTCTAGTAGGACGCGAACCGAAAATGCAGAGCTGCCGAGGCGCCAAAGTGATTAAACACTGAGTTCCTGTAACTCAGAGGAGAAGTTTCTGTCATATTTACAAGGTCTCTGAGCAGCTGAACTCGAGTCGCAGTGCTGCTCTGAGGAAGCTTTCAGGACGGAGTCTGTTCCAAACCAGAGCTCATGGTAAAAAGCAGATCTTATCCGCAGCTTCCCGAGCTCGGTCCATTACTGAAGAAAGCGTGAAGGCTGAACGAAACGGTCCGGGTCAAGGAGATGAGAAAAAGCAAAAAGAAGAGAGAGAGAGAGAGATGATAAAAAGATGGAAGCGAATAGCAAACAAGAGAAAGAAGGAAAAGAAAGAGGAAGAGACAGAAAGAAAAAATGAAAACCCTGTTTTGAAATGTTCCATTAGAGGTGCAGTTCCATTCCTCCCAGTCTTTTGGGTCCTCTAACAGTGACACTTCGGTGATTCACGTAGCCATCAGTCACGCCACCACCATTAAAAAAAAAATATATATATATATAATAAAAAACGCAGCATCCATCTTTCCCAGCAGTGCTGTTAGTCATGCTGCAACTCCAATTGATTTCTGTCATATGGAAGATGGAAAACCCCAAATGAAAATGATGAAAATACAAAAAATCAACACAGAAACATAGCAAAAAGAAAGAAAATGGAACGGTGAATGATAAACAGGAGTAAAATGCAAAAAATAAATGAAAAAAAATAAATAAAGAAGAGAAAGGTGCTCACGTGACGTAGAGGTAACGATTTAATGCCCAAGAACCGCCAGAAGCACCACAGGGACCAGGGTTTGAGCTCCAGCACTGCAACAGCAAGCCCTACCTAGCTGTACCTTTACTGGGACCCCTACCTGTGATCAGAGATCAAACTGTGACCCTGAATAGGAAAAGAGAAGAGAGAAGAATAAGGAACAGCATGGCATCAAAACAAGGAAACAAGGAAGGAAAGAGAACAAGGCAATACATTGACATAAATCAATAAAAAAAAAGGAAAGGAAACACACTGTTAAAAAATAAAGAAAAAGAGATACTGAAAGAGTGACAGCTTAAGAAAGAAAGTACAATTAAAAAGGGAAAGGAAGGAGCGAAAGATGCAACAAGAACAAAGAATGAAAGGATGGAAGAAAGAAACTGAGAAACATAGAGTGAAAGAAAACAGCAAGAAGAAAGAAAGGAAGGAAGACAGAAATGATAGAAAGAAAGAAAGTGAAGAAAAAGAGAACATGAAAGAAAGAGAAAAGAAGCATTTAGTGAAAGGTAGCAAGGACAAAGAGACAAAAGAAGCAGGACAGAAATAAACTGAGAAGGAAAATATGGAAAGAAAAGAAAAGAAGAGAAAAAGAGAACATGAAAGAGACAGAAGGAAAAATGAAGCGAAAGAAAAAGTAGCAAGGAGAAAGGAAGGAAGGAAGACAAAACTAAACTGAGAAAGAAGAGAAAAAGAGAACATGAAGGAAAGATAAAAAGAAACGGTGAAAAAAAAAATAACAGCAAGAAGAAAGGAAGACAGAAAGAAACTAAGAATGAAAAAGATATTAAAAAAAGAAAAGAAAAACAGAACGTGAAAGAAAGACAAAAAGAAAGATGGCGCGAAAGAAAAAAAAGGGAAAGACAATAAAATAGCGAGAAGAAATAAAGGAAACAAGGAGGGTAGACAGAAAGGAGAAAGAAAGAAACACGAAGAATGAATGAAATAAAGACGAAAATGGAGAAAGAACACAAAGAAAGAAAGAAAGATAAATAAAAACGAAAGACGCGAAGAAAGAAAGAAAGCAAGAAAAAAAGCAAGAGAGAGTAAATAATCACGAGTGTAGACACTTTATTAAAGGAGCAGGTGCAGACGCAGATCAGATCAGAAATCCAATCCAATCGGATTTGACAGTGGATGGCCGGAATCTGGACGGTAACTGGATGGGTTTGAAGAGGATCATGGAGGTAAAATGTTTCGCCCGAGGACGCAGTGAAAAATATAGGGCAGGTGTTGAGGAAGAACATGGAACAGGTGCAGATGATTTAGAAGATTAGGAGGGTGAGCCTGGCAAACCGAGTACGGCCCGGGACGCTGCACATCGTCAGCAGTGGAAACCAAATCCTGTTCTAAATACATGGACAGTTTTCGACACAGGCTTCTTGAAAGGAGAGCGAAATACTGGCTGGAGACCACGTTATTATTTATTTCCCTCAGAGTTTTGCTCACCAGACCTTTGACAAACGTTACGTTAGCGTTGATTGGAGGGAAAACCCGAACTGGTGTACGCGCGAAAAAGGAAATTCGCTTGTGAAAAACAAGAGCAACATTAAGTGGCTCGGCGTGGAAGCCTGTAGCTCTTAGTCGCAATGAAAAGCCGTCACATGGGGTGTTTTATGAGGCTGTAAAAACAGCCATCTGTCAGGAGGACAGGCTTCACAGTGTGAACTGATGTGTTTTTGAGTGTCACTTTTTTCAGACGCAAGCGACGCAGCTGCCCGACTTTCCAGCAAAAAAAAAACTCTCCAAGGCTTCCAGCTGAAGCGGTGCTTCCAAAACGTCAGCCTGCCGTTTTTGTTTTGATCGATTTTGAAAAGCGTTTTGAAAGAAGACTGTTACCCAGAGCAGAGGAAACCCGATGTTTAATTCATGACCGATGGCAACGACTGACATTGTGAGTCACCTAGGACTCGTCTTGGAGGCCAGTCGTGGTAGTTTCACAGAAGCTCACACATTTAACGCTATCGAAACTATGGATGTTGTGAAAAAGCCTCCTGTCCACCCATTCCAGTGTTCATTCCAGTATGGCCAGGCAGGCTGGTCGACCCAGAACGTCTTAGTCTCACAACCTTCTCCTGCTCAAACCTTGGATGTCTAAGCCACACCCATTTCTTCCTGCTCCCATAGGATCAAACACACAGATATCTCCAGCCCCGCCTCCACAGACAACCGCAGCGGTAGAACGGGTTGCCATTGCAGTGCCTTTCAAGTCAGTGCCTCAAATTTGTGTTCAACAACTGGAGGTTCCCGTATTGGGTTCCCTCGGCTGACCAAAAGCAGGCAAGCCTAGGGTGACAGTGACAAGGAAAAACTCCCCAAACATTGAAAGGTGGAAAGCTCGCAAAGACCGAGACTCACTAAGGGACCCGTCCTTTTTGTGCTCCATAGATTGTTATGCAATTATTAAGTTTATAGTCGTACTTCGAGTAAACGGGGGGCTCGGCGGGGGGCCTCACAGCAGGAAGGTCCCGGGTTCGATCCCAGGGCGGGCCGGCCTG
Source organism: Parotocinclus haroldoi (assembly GCA_034779995.1). NCBI lineage: Eukaryota > Metazoa > Chordata > Actinopteri > Siluriformes > Loricariidae > Parotocinclus > Parotocinclus haroldoi. The sequence continues at coordinate 15,056 of JAUZST010034082.1, read as the reverse complement.
GCTCCTTTCTGTGTGGAGTCTGCACGTCCTCCCCGTGTCTGCGTGGGTTTACTCCGGGTACTCCGGTTTCCTCCCACAGTCCAAAGACATGTTAGGCAGGTTAGGCTTATTGATGTCTCTAAAGTGGCCATTAGTGTGTGTTCCCTACAATGGATTGGCACCCCGTCTGGGGTTGTTCCTGCCCTTGCATACCCCGTGTGGATTAAGCGGAAGAGAACTGGCGGATGCAGGCAAATATATTTCATTATGGGAGATTTAATTTTGACGTAATTTACCCCTAATTTTTGTGTATAGTATAAGTAGCGTATAAGGCGGACTCCCTAGGGGTGATTATGTGAGTGTGTGGCAACCTGCCCAGTGTGAGTTTGCCAGCTTGGGTAAAGTCGAAGATTATCGAAGATAAATTAAACGTTCATTATTCCAGTTAATCCTTGTACAAACTGTGTGTGCAAGTAAATCCAGTTCAGGCCACAACATGCCAAGGTCATGTGTGATTCTAACAGTCAGGCCCAGCAGATGGTCTGTGCAACAATGAAATAAATAAAACATTTTTTTCCTCCAGCATCCTGCTGTTCCATATTAATGATCTTATACGTTAGTGTTAACAGCTGGATTGCGTGGGTTTGGTCAGACGGTATTGGAATTCAGGAACACGGGCAGCACAATGGTTTGCGCTCATTTGCCGGAAAGGTCATTTGATGCACTTGGAAATTGACATTATGAATTATTCATTTGGCAGAAACCTCGATTCAAAGTCGCTTACCAAGAGCGGTGCGGGAAGCTTCGGGTTCGGGCGCACGTTAAAACAGATCGTTCGAACAACCTGGAAATAAAATCAGATTCTCGAGAACGGAACAGATTCAGCCGTAACCCCGTGAGAGACATTTATTCATGGCTTCGGGTTGCCTGACTAGGTCCTCGACTCCCCGTTAGGCTTTGTGACTGGGACACGGTTTCAAGTAAATAATGCTCTACTTTCGCTCGGCCTCATTCCATATAATCTGCATTACCTAGAGAAAATTAGCATTTACGTTATTTAGGAGACGCCCTTATCCAGGATTGTCTTGCAATCCAAGCAGTTGTGGGTTAAGGGCCTTGCTCAGGGGCCCAACTGCGCCAGAGGTGGGATTAGCGGTTACAAGAGGTACCCTAACCGCTAGGCCACCACAGTGTCCGTAAAAGCTTGGACTTGGCCAACATGGGGATTGAACTCATAACCTTGGCGTCATTAGCACCACGCTCCGACCAGCCAACAAAATAATCATCAAACCTCACCAACGTCTTTAGCAACGTTACAACCCGGAACCTAGAGTAAAGCGAAAAGAGTTCAGACCAATTTTTAAATGATCTGGTATGGATAAGCGATCATCCCCTTAAGGGTAACCCTAGTAGTCTTGCTCAGGCACAACCAGTCACGTTCCCGAACACACACGGGGCTCATTGGCCCCCGGCGTTACATCCAGTGTTAGTGGGCGTGATTGTGATTGCATAAGGATTGCATTCAGTAGAAAAGTGGCAGTTCCTCAGGTTCTGGGAGAGCCGCTTTCAAAAGGGACTCAAAGCTGTGGAAAGGCACAACCAAACGGAACGATTTCAGCACCGTTAGTCTGATTCCTGTCTCAGCCAGAGGAGAATCTGTTCCCCAATTCCTCTCAGCATTTCCAATTGGGCTCACGAAGGTTTTTTTTTCCTGGCCACTGTCACCCTGGTCTGCAAAGTATTAAATGGAGCTGCTGATCGGGCTTCTCGATCTGTTTTTGTAGTTTTTCTTTTTTTTTTAAACCATATATTCACTTGTTGCCTTTTTTTCCCTTCGAAGTTGAATTTCAGGTCAAGGTAAAGCTCGAAATAAAACAAAAAAATTGACCCATTCCAAAGGGGTGTCACGTTTTTCTGTAGGTGCTTCACATTCCGATTCAGGCCACCGTCTCTCACGATGTAACCGCAGTCAGGTGGTCGTGTGATTTGCACTTACTGCCCCCATCGCCCCCATCACCACCACCCCCCCCCCCAGCCCCACCTACCCCACCCCCGCTCAGACTGCTGCTGTCCCCTGGGGCTCAGACACCGATTTCCCCTCAAAGTCATGGAGAGCGCGGTATTGCCGTCCTCAGTGGGACGTCACCCGTGTTTCGTTTTCGCAAAAAAAAAAAAACCCCCGTTTAAAAGAGTTTGAAAGAAACTCTGACTCATCCCGAGCACGGCAAAAAAAAAAAAGAATCATCAAGCTTGTTATACAGTGCGGCCAAAATTGGGTGTTTGTCTGTCCAGATCAATTTTCGAGCGTGTCCTTTTGATCTCCCTGTCAAGCACAAAAGCGGCAATTCGGTAACCTAATGGCTCCATTTCAGTCCGGAAAACACATTTTGCGAAACGCTTTGCATGCTCGTCCTGCCTTAACAGGCTCTCCTCGTTTGCCACGGGCGCCCAGAGATCTTCCACTTAAGCGGCAGTCTGGCAGTCACTTCACCACTTTGATGTCGCTTGAAAAAGAAGTTCAGCGACTGGGGGATTGCGCGGTCTCGTGCTGGCCTGCCGTGCCACCTGGAGGGATGTCGGAAGAAGTGACGCTTGTCAAGCGGGAACAGGGGGGAAAAGAAGCTTCGTCAGAATGAGCCCCCTTGGCTGGCTCCCGAGTACCGATCTCAGCGCATGTCATGCCTTAGCATCTGCTGAGTGTATTTGGGGACAAAAGCCTTTAGCCTCGCCTGTCACTTATCCGTCTTTGACTTGGGCTTGACCTTGGTGCACCAGACGCCAGGTCCAGAACACATCACATCAGGACGGGGTTGGGTTCTGACCTTGACTCGTATGAGAAGAGGTAAAAAAAAGAACTTTTTTTTTTTTTTTTTTTTTGCAAAAGAAAGGCCACACGCCCGTTTTGGCGGCGCACTGGAACCGGGGCTATGTCATGATTTTCCGGTTCAGAACTTCAGTGACTCAGTTCTAGAGTGGCATGGTCAGTTTTGGCTGCAGGACAAAATACTCTTGGTCTGCGATCAACATACAATGAGGGGAAAAGTGATTAGGAAGGATTCCCAAGATGATTTCTACCACCTGACAATTTTTTCTTTGCCACTGTCTCTCTGGGATTGCGGCTGTGGGCATGGGTGCTTAGGAGTGGAAGATACCGAAGTGGTCGTACAGACCTAAAGAACTCAATCAGGCTAAAGTAAACCAGGATGACTGACTGATTGAAATCACTGCCATTGTTCTACAACAGTATGTGGGCCAAACGTGTATGGTCCAGAGCTGGGGGCGTCACTAGTTCTGCTGTCAGTTCTTCACACGTGCCCTGGGTGAGAGGAATGGATTTTCTGTCTCATTTCCTGTCTCTGAGGTCATGTCCAGGGTTGGTATTTCAGTGCAAACATATCAGGCTTTTTGATATGGGACTCAAAAGATTAGAGGTCAAAGCCCTAGCCTCCAAGGATAAACAGTCGGAATACGAGACTGCAGGAACCCGTGGACTGCTCGCCTGACCGTATCGAGTCGGCGGGGAAGACGCTGCCATGCCGGGCAACAGCAAGAGACGAAGCAGTGTGTGTGAGCCTGAAACAAAAGCACTGAACCTACAAGGCTAAGATATTGTCAGGAGATCTACACCACAGAAATGTGACTGTGATGAAAAGGTCGGATGGGAGATTGGGATCGGAAAGGTCGAGCCCATGGTGACGGACCACCACGGTGCACTTTTCAAGCTCTTCGGCTTGGACGTTGACTAAGATGGCGCTCATTCATATTTAACGGGTTTGCTGCCCAAGACTGTTTCCTTGCACGTTCTTGCACGATCCGTGAGGGAATCGGGAGCGGCGCATGGGCAAAAGTCCAACAGCCTCCAGTCATGTGGGAACGAACGTTGTCCGGCTGTTTGCTTTCGCCGTAAGATTTACCTACACGCTGCAAGTGCACGGCCAGAAACAAACTCATCGTTCTTTGCCTTCTGCAGCTGATACTGGGTGAGCATGGCGGCTTGTTTTTGGCTGCCCGGTCGTGAAAACCCAATCCTTGAAGCGGTATGAAGTGCTAGAGCTATTGTCGCTCTCAGTTACACTCAGTAATCCCTTTCTATGAGACGGTGGGGCTTCAGTTTGTCCATACTAGTCGATCCAGTGGCGTGTCCGGCTTCGATTGTCGTGCTGTTTCATTGAAGTGCTGTATTTGTGATTTTTCCACATGGACTCGGCTCAGCTGGCAGTTCACCCTGACACAGTGCCCAGAGAGCAAATGAGGCTGGCCGAGAACAGGCCCAAGATCTGGCCAAAATGTACGATAAGAGATCTGTTTTATGCATCTGGGCTCCAATCGGTGAGCTATTGAGGTTGATTCGAGACAGAACGTTTTTGGCTTCAGAATTTGAGGTCAATTTGTTGGCGCTGACGTTTAGTTTTGGAGATGTTAAGACAGTAAATATGTCGGCACAATGGTGGTTACTTAAAAGAAACCGATCCCACCAAGCACCACATGTCACATGGACGGTGGTTTTATTGTGGGCTCACCATGGTCTGCTTTGGACCACGTATCCCTAATACATACATCCCTAATAACGGGACCACATCGGGACGCGATCGTTTTGCTCCTAATAACCGCCTGGTCCGATTAAACGAACATCATGACTGGGCTGAATTCATGGGAAAAAAGCACTCATGGGATTCGTCTTCCTAGTTTTCCTGTAAAACCGCGCTTTCCGGTTCTGCGCTACATATTACGGCGCTTCAGACTCCCTTTTCTCCTTATCCCAAACCTGGTAATGTGTTGAAGGGCAGGAGAGGTGAAAATCGTAGTGCCCTGCGAGGTGTCAGGAGGCTTTAAGGAGCGGCGGTTCGTCCTCACTTAGATATAAAAAGTGGTAAAGTAGGTTCTCAGTTTGCACATCAAATTGAAAACGGAAAGGGCCGACGCAGCGGGCGAGGTCATTCGTCTCTCACAAGGAACTTTATTAAACCCAGGGCCCATCACGGGCTGTAGCGGACCTCTGGGGATTTATAGAGCTCTGTTTGAAGAAGAGATGATTTTCCATGGCGCTGAGTGTACGAACAATATTGCATGAATGAATAGATCATGCATCATTTATCGCTGGCTGGAAATGGAGTCCATATTAGCATGCATTGCTGTATGTTCCCACATAAACCACTGGGCATAGCACAATGTTGATATACGGCCATATGTAACGTCCAGAAAACATGAGTATTAGTTGCTCCCTAGCTCACTGCTTCATCTCAGCGATGTCTGATTGAAGGTCTCCATCAAAGATGTCAAACCAAGCACAGATCATTAAGATTTTGAACTGACTTGTGGGGGGAGGAGCCTGACGTCCTTGTTTAAATAGCCCATAGATAGAAAGGCGAGTTAGAAGTGGTGTCCGCATAGTTTTGATCATGCATTTTGTGTATCCCTTTCCTTTTACCCCCGGCAGCTGATTGGTGTGGGACCGCTCAGGGGGACGGCTGGATCTCACCGCGGACAGGACAGCAGTCTGTCTTTTTAAACTTATAAAGACAGAGGAAGAGGCAATTTTGAGCAGCCGAGCCACCTGGGATGTTTCAGAATGTGATACAGCGCTCACGCTGACATAGGAGGAGGAGCCTACGAGCGCGCCAGTAATACCGTAACCAAGATGCCCGTCGTGCCCAGCATGACTCATCCGTCTTTGAAAAGCGATATCACATTCCTAAGTTTTGTTAAGCAGGTCATTATCCGTTTTGCCGAAGCACGCAAAAAAAGGTAAAGCGGGTTTTCTAGGCCTGGAAAAGCGAATATAGGAAATGATCTTGGCTTTACTTGCTGACAGGCCATGCGGGATCTGTTTTTAATCGAAAAGAAACAATCGCCGGAGCGTTTTAATCAAGCCGCATTGGATTTGGATCGTTCTGAAGTGCTGATGGAGGGTGTTTTTGTCAAGACTTGGGATAATGCAATTCCGTACAAGCAGACACAGGAAAAGAAAGTCACTTCGGTCTCCATAATACCTCTGTAGCTCCTCCTGGACCAAACTGAGACAGAAATAATGAGACGTTTACGCAAGTCTCCTGAGCAAAAAGCCTCTGCAATCTTCTTGAGAGCTTGATGAAGCCTTCGTCCTGACCCACACCTTCTTTACTTTGATGGGAGGAACTGTTACAATAACCAGCATATGTAAGTAATGGTCATGCCAACCCACTGGTCGATGCCTCTGCTATTCTAACATGCTAGCCCCCCACAGCAGGGACCCGGGTGTGCCTTCCACCAGGAGGCGCCTCGTTTTCGTCTCGTTCTCCGAGGGAATTGAAAGAGAAGCAGCTACGACAAAGAACTGAGAGAGTTGAGAATCGCAATTACATCCCCAGAGGTATGCTGGAGCAACCACGGAGCACTCCAGTTTTGGTCGGTCCAATCAGCGGGCGGGAATGATCGGAGACAAAAACGAAGTGGTTGCTTAGCTACGGCCTAATGGCTCCTTAAAACCACGGGGAGAATTTCATTCATAAATGTCTCTAATTTAACTGTTACTATGGAAATAATAAGGGACCCGGTCAGTCTAGAGCCTTGCTGTTAGCGAAAATTAATCAACGCCTTCATGGCCAATCGGAATGCGCGATTCGGCAGAGTTCGTATGCAGTCAGAACGTGTGTGATGACTGAGATGTCGAAATGCGCATCGGGTCTTATGAGTCATCACACCTTCATTTCCACCTGAACTTTGAACCGGCGGGAAAATAGGAGCCCCCCGTGGCGTTCGAGTACATGTTCTTCCAGCGAGGGGAGAGCGAGTCTTCAGTCAGAGCAGATAAAAGGCCTGGAAAATGAGACCAGACATTCAAGACACAATGTCCTGAAATCAGACCTAAAGCAACTCGTTCTATCAAGCACAGGGGAGAAAAGCTGAACGACGAGGTGAAACCAGGCTTCGGTATCTTCAGAGGATTAAAAAAAGGAGCTCTGATGGCAAAAAGCGGGGTGTTTATCGAACAAGCCGAGCTTTTTACGAGTTCTATGCCCGGACTGCTTGCCTGATTAATCCAAAATCGATCGAAATTGTTTTCTAAAGCTCAAAATCACATTCATCCATCTCGGAATGACAGACCGTGTCCTAAATTGAGTTTTAAGGGCACTGACTGCAGCCTTAATGAACACCCCAAAGGTACAACTTCAACAAAGGTGGGAAAAAAAACCAAACCCTATGGATCACTTCACAGGTCTGTATTTACGCATTTTTAAAAATCCTTCCCATTATAAAGCTTGGACTGGACAGGACCTCTGAAGGTGCCCTGCATTATCTGCCACCAGTTCCTCCATATTCCTTTAAGTCCTGGATGTTGTGAGATGGAACCCCGACAGATGTTTCAGGACACCCCAGAGACGCTCAGTCAGATCGAGATGTGGGGAATTTGGAGGTCACGGAACCTTGCCTTGCCTTCGCAGTCTAATCCGATCAAAAAAATCCTTCTGACTTCATTCCTCAACGAGATAAAGAAGTCTGGGACTGTGGTGACCAGAAGATCCAGGGTTCAAATCCCACCAAGCTGCCACAGTTTGGTCCCCGAGCAAGGCCCTTAACCCACAGTCGCTTGGATTGTAAGAGGGTGTCGATTGCAGGATAAGGTCGTCTGCTCGGGCAGGTAAAAGTAAAATTCTGCATCACGATCTGATGCGTTGCAGACGGTCAAATCAGACTGTCCTGGTGTCGAGAAGGTCCTCAATTGGGCTTCAGCTAGCAAGCGTGTGCATGCATTGCCCTGTCACACGGACGGATCTGAAAAGGATCATTTGCAAACCATTTACGCAGCTTCCCACATTCCCGTGGCTTTCCATGAATATTTCATCAAGACCATCAAGTGTTCCTAAATGACGAGTGTGTTTACTGCAGTATTCATGACGCTAATGAAACATGCTCGGTCGCCCAACATTTGTTCCCTGATGATCCGTCTGATCAAAGTACCAAAGTTGAGGAAAGTTAGACTGATAAATCAGTTTCTCTGCAAGCTTCCGGATGAATCCCCAGGCAATAGAGATCCATGATTTTTCTTCCTAATGAGGTTTATGCTGGTCCAGGTACAAAATATGCCGACATCCACCTGTAGACTTCAAAATGAAATATCCCCCAATGGAACATGCTCGGAATTCTGCGAGTAAGTAGCAAAGATGGGTTCTCGCTAATGAAATTAATCAACAATCGTTAACCCCATGCTGGGAGACTCGAGTTCTTTTCAATCCGACTTTGAATGTGAAATGGAAATATCCTTTACCTTGCCTCCCAGATCATTCGTCAAATGACAACGATCCAAATCATGCAAACTCTACTGAGTACAGATGTCTGCGGTAGCCTACAGTTAAGGTTCTGGACTCTGGACCTGATGGTCAAGGGTTCAAATCCCACCTCTGCCAAGCCGAAATGGCTTTACTTAGGAATGGGCACGGCCCAAGAATAATTGAGGAACTTATAAACTTATACGTTCTAAGAGTGTTGGCTTCCAAAAAAGCTGTTGTTACTGAAAGATTTCTACAATATATAAATGTTCTTGGATTCCTGCAGCCCTTCCACTACATAAAGGTTCCTCTTAAAGGAGATCCATTGTTGTTAGACGGGTTCTTTAAGAGAGAACGACGTTCTTTGGTTTCCTCAAAGTCTTATTTACACCACAAGATCCTAAGGGTAGATGTAAGGGTTCTACATGGAGAAGTTGCCACCTGAAGAACTCTTCGGGAAGCTAGAATGGTTCTTTGCCTCTTCACAGGCTTTAGGTTCTAAAACGGTTCGTTAAAATCCTTCCTTAAATAGAAATAGTTCTACCCAGGATCGTGGAGGAGCTTCTACGTCTCGGGCTGTACCCACAGGATGCTAGCTGAAGGTATCTCTCTGTGCTTTTGTTTATGTACTTTCGGAATCATAACATGTTTTTTTTTAAACAGCTAATGTTGAACTAACAGTGACTTTCTCATTACTGGTACATTTGTTCCCGTTCGCCGTTCTGACCCCGATGATCTGCTGGAAGCTGCAGATCTCTAATTGCAGAGTCAAGAAGCCGACGTGTGAAACTCCACCTTTAAATCTTAAGGAACTTTCCGACAAGGTCTGATTCGATTACGATTTGACTTTGACACCCGGCCGCGCCTTTGCTAAGTCCGCAGTGCCGCCGCTAAGTGCCTCGATAAGGCGTGGGAGGGAAACAAGCTAGACGTTCTTTTGGATTTCAAGGCATCTTTTAATTAGCTCCTCTCTCCGTTTTAGCCACGCCATTATTACAACCAACGAGCTTTTCCCCTGGCAGGTTATGAAAGGTGTCGAATGCTACCAAGTGATTCAAGTCTGGTAATTAGGGCGGAAAAGAAAACGAGGGGCCGGAGCGAGCGCGAGCTCTGCAGGGAGAATGTAAGCGAAAGGCGTATTTCCGAGGCGGCGGCTTTTGGACGATGGCCTGAAGAGTGACTTCAAAGCCTCGGAAAGAGCGAAGCACGGAAGAAGCGATTGTGGTGGAGCTCATTAGTGACGTTGAATGAACTCAGGGGTTTGGAGGTAACAGCCAGGCACCTACCTGCCCACTAGCATGGCAACACAAACAGTGGATCCTGCCCCCCCCCAAATCTCCCTCAAGGTTACAATTACGTACAACGTAGAGTCCCGTTGCCAGATACGAAATACAGTTCGGCACCATTGGCTCTTGGTCGTGTCAAATTAATGAGCACCTTCTGAGTAATCAAGCTTTTCGAGTTTAAGAGAAGCCGTTCAGCAACGGAGGAGGGCGGATAATTAGGGACGGTTTGCCAAGGCGCGAGGGAATAAAATGGCAGCAAAACTAAGCAGCATTGCAATGGCGCGTCTATAATCCCTTTTCCCGGTCCCTCAACGTCCAAAAAGAGCTGAGACATCATCCGGTGACCCTGTCGACGGCACGCTGTCCTGCAGCCTGCATCCATAGGTCCTTGGCAGTGACGGGAGGGTTTTCCTTTGCACACCTAACAAGCCCACAAAGCGGTTCTTCCAGACATTTTTCTTAGTCTTTTGCCTCTTTTCTCGACACAACGATTACAACGTGGGTTGGGTCCCAAGGGGGTTTCTCACCTATCGTGGAATTCACTGGCTGCAGGTGGAAACCATGGATGTGATCCCAGCACGTGCCAGGGGTGGCACTAGGGGGTGATTCCATGACTATACCACCACCCCCCACCCCATGGCTAAGGCTTTGGATTACCAATCAAAAGCTCAAATCCCAGCTGACCCGTTTTTTTTCCAGGGATGTTTTTCTTATCTGACTCTGGATGGTACAAGACCTTGCCGTCGCTGTGCATTGCTTGACGGACGACCCCGTCCCGTTTTTTTTTCCCAGCTAGGTAGGCCCTTTTAGCCAGGCAACCACTGAAAGGTCAAGGGTTCGCAAAAGGTCATCCTTAACGTCGCACGAGGTGGCTGATCTGCGGCATGGAGTCATTTTTTTTCCCCCCCTGCTATTATTCATGAGTGGTGTAGTTAAAAGAAAAAGCCTTCATCATTAACGCTCTGCTGTGAGATTCTTGCAGCCCTTCTGTACTAATTACCTCATTATCCCAGATTAGGTTTTAGATTTCACGGCTTCATTAGCACCTGGGGTGTGCTGCTGCGCAGGCATCACACTGTGCCCGCACATCTGAGGTAACTACTCAAACGCTGCCATGGAGGACTGAGCAGACGAGCTAACGGGCTTCCGTACAGCATTGTGCTCCGTCTTACGCAACAACCTACGCTCTTATCGCTTTATGATGTATTTATCCGCAGGCATCGGCTCGTTTCGAGTTCAGAATCCGTCTGAGCTCCATGAATTATTCTTCACACGGAACTCGTGTTGGTTCGGGGGAAAATCTTTGTTTGTGCGTGTGGGCTGTGTGTTAAATCGCAAACGTCCCTAAGGTTAAAAATCAATGCAAGAGCGCAACGTAATCTGCAGAAACTGTCTGGAAGACTGGCCAACGTGGTCGCAGCTCGGATGTTGAAGAAATGTTGATGTCATGCTGAAGGCCGCCGTCGGACCAGACCGCCTCGACGGAGAAAACCGGCGGCAGGGACGGTGCGTCGTTCTGGACGTCGGCGTGAACGGAACAGAGATGAGCGTTGGCAGTAAGCCGAAAAGAAAAAAAAAAAAAAAAGGTTTCGCGAACGGCTATGCGATTGATTCGAAATGAGGCTGCACAAAAGCTCAGGGTAATGCGAACAGACACGAATGAGAACGAGAAAAGGGAAAAGAAAACGGCGGAGATGCACATCGGCTCTGTCCTATTATTCCAGCGGTTGCACTTAAAGGCAAGCACTTATTGGTTCAAGTCATGATCGTCTATGTACTGCATGTTTGTCCAAATGCTTCCGTGCATGGGCAACCTGGAAGAAGCAGACCGCCTTTGACGGAATGGGAGGTTTGATGATGTAGAGGCACTGAGAGAACATCCTGGATTTGATGAACCGAGACCGGATGAACCAGGTTCCGGGGGCAAGTAATAACACTATGACAGAAATGTCTTCTGAGCCAGGGATCGAATCTGAAAGGCTCGGCATTGGGAACCATTTTAAGTCCTGCATCTATCGAAAATTATGCCGGACGGGAATAGGAGCCAAATGGTTGTTGGGCAATGCAGCGTGAAGGTGGTGCAGTTATGGAATCCGTAGCCTCGCCAGCTCACGGCTTGCTCCTCACCCTGACCAGGACAAGTGGGGTTAAAGCAGGATTAGATGAAAAACAAACAGCAGCCTGCAGCTCAGGTCCACAGCTGGGAAATAAGTATTTCTCGAATTTCTACCCCTTCGCCTTGCCTCTGAGGTTCCTGAAGAGCTGATTCGACAGAGCTTAACCGCTGCACACTCCTGCCGCCCTTACCCACAGGTTAGCCCTGTCAGGGATCAGTCCCTGGATCTGAGCCCTGCGATAGGTGGGCGACCAAGTCATGGAAAGCTTAGGCATGTGCATTTTAGTCTTGGACCTTGCCATCGTAACCCTAGGCCTAAAGCTGCTTTGAGACACGCTGAGACAGAGACAGTGTTCTCATCATATAAAGTGCTATTTAAATATGGCGGAGAACCAGATTATGATCATTCACCTACAGTTAGAGGGGTCGTTCCATCGGTTACGGGTCCTGTCCTGAGGAGGCTGAAGTCGGATTCATTGCCTCGTACTTGGCCACTTTACCTGAGGAAAAAAAACCCAATCCAAATATCTTCAGGGTTCGGCTGATAGTCAGCCCAGTTCTCCTCCCCACCACTGCCTTCCCAACGTTGTTTTCCTGATTTGTTTGTGCTCCGACTTCTTATTTTAACATATCAGTTAAAGCCTGCTGCCCCTGGGACCCTTAAAACTAGAGCACTAATGATCTTTTTGTTTGATCTGAGTATGTTTTTATCAAGGCTCTCTTCATTCTCGTTCACGATTGAAGCGCGCACTTTGAAGATCCGCTCCCTCCTGAGAAGATCCCAACGAGCATAGTGGTCACCATGTCGGGTAATTAGATTATTCATGAATCGAGGAGAGAGGAATGTGTAATGTGGCTTTTGAAATGCTCGTAGAAACGCATTCGATCGGGGCTGAGAAACGTTTGGCTTCTCGAAGAGGGACTTCCTCCTGGATTCTGATATCCAGTTCCTAACCTGTCTTTCTTATCCTCATCCTGCTCCTGGACTCGGATACGGATTAACCGATTTTTCAAACATTCCCTGCTCCAGGACTATCTGATATCTAGTTTCCCTGCCGAGAGTGTGGCCCATAATGCTCAGCATTGGGGAAAATGGTCTTCTTAATGATGCAAATGTCAAGGGAAGTCACGGTTCATGCCTGTCCTGCTATCTAGATCGATGAACATAATGGACGTGAGCATGACCCTTAATCCTCCACTGCAAATCTCAGTAGTTTAGGAAATTGTTCAGGGTCTGGGCAACTGTTAAACGCTGCTGGCATAAATACAAAACTTTAATTGCACGCAATTTACTCCCATTATCATCAGCAGGTCTTTGGCCCAGTGTGAAAGCTGGAATGAGATCTGTCACTGCCCAGCGGTGGAAAAAAAAAATCAATAACAACAACAACAGCAGAACGTCAGTCAGCCATGCTGGGACTTTCCGAGCCAAAATGGATTAGGACGACCAGCTTTTTTTTTTATTTATTTCTTTTTTTGCTCTGGCCCTCTTTGTCCATGATCAGCAGGAGACGGCTATGGGATTTCAAAGGTGACCACCTCTTCAAAATGAAGACGAGAGAAGGTGAGAGAGGCTCTTGTTTAATGAGGAGCACTGGATAAATAAATGATATAATGGGCACTTTTGCTCTCGCTCTCGCTGTTTTCCCTTGAGCAGGAACTTCCGTGTGGGTCTGAGCTCAGTCGTCAGGAGAGCCGAGGAAAAAATACGCAAAAACAACCCAAAATCCATGAACATCTGAATGAGCTGGACCACGGCTGTTGATGTGTTGATGTGTTAACCCCATTCCAGGTATGTTTGAGGAGCAATACTGTGTCTTGTGCTTGAAACTGGCCCAGCGTCAAATCGGTGCTTGGTGAAGTCCACGATGTTATGGCTCCTAACATCAACTCCAGTGCCTTTGAAGGAAAAACAACTCAAGCTGGTTTGCCCAGGCACTCTTATTTTTGCCTGTCCTGACCACAGCCTCCAGTTTAACTCCAAGTTTTAGGGTTGCTTCCCATGTTCTGTGGCCATATTAGGAAAAAAAAAAAAAAACGTTCTTCCAAAGAACTGCCTGGCACGGATGAGGCGTCTAATTGTCCATTTGGAGACTCGGCGACCCAAAATGCGACGGCATCTGCAAATGATGGGCCCTACTCTGTGTCCATCGCTAGTTTTAATGCCCATAAAAGCTAAGTTGTGTGCATCTTTGCTTTCTTTTTATTTTTAAAGAGACCTTTTGTCTTTTGCGTGCAGCAGATTAAAGTCCCTCTTCGCTTCGCTTAATGTACCTTTTGGACTCGTGCAGAGCGAGCCTAAGAGGCTAAACAGATCCATTTCGTTTATGGGCAAAGCGAGCGCTATTCGAGGAGGAAATAAAAGAGAGAAATCAGGCCGAGGCGGTGGCCTGCTAGCCAGCTGTTTTGTCTTCCTGCAAATCTGGAACATCTGAGCAAATCCTAAAGGACACGGGTTGAAAAATGTTGTTCCAGTGTCACTGACACCGAATGAATCACCGGCTTAAAAGCAGCACAGAAAGCGGCGCCGGTTCAAACCTGATGGTACTGGGGGGAACTAATTGCGTACCATGGGACCTATCAATGGATCCGCTCTTCCAGTGTTAACATTTACACTACGTACTGAGGGAACTGTTAAGTGGGTGTGTGTGTGTGTGTGTGTGTGATGTTGTTATAAAACATTCATTGCGTCTCATAACAAATGGGACAGGCCTGTGTAAAAGCTCATGAAACAATTTACAAGGAGTGTTCTACGGTTTATTTTAAGGTTCGATTTCGGGTTTTTTTTTTCCTTGGGTGGCCGCCCGAAACGTCCTCACGAATTCAGGTTGCCTTTTCGAGTATTCTCGTGTCTGTCGTTGAAGAACGACTGAGGCCGGAAGTGACGTGGTATCAACCAAACAAACAGGTGAAACTACGGTTTATCAAGGTTTTAAATAAGCTAAAGTAATAGCTCCCTTCTGACCCTTTTCTCTATCCACAGCAGGCTGCTTCGTTACAGATTGCTGCGCTTTTTGAGTCTTACCTTTTACTTGTCGGTCGGTTCCTGTTCCGGACTCTTGCTATTCCTGTAAGTCCTGTTGTTTTTGTTATGGTTCGGTCTCTGTTCCTGTTCCTGTTCATGTTTTGTTTACTCCCAGGGCTTTGTATTTTCGTTTGTCCTTTTTCTTTCTTAAGTTTCTTATTCACTTCTATTTACTGTTGTGTGTGTGTGTGTGTGTATGTGTGTGTGTGTGTGTGTGTGTGTGTGTGTGTGCGTGTGTGTATGTGTGTGTGTATGCGTGCGTGTGTGTGTGTGTGTTTGCGTGTGTGTATGCGTGCGTGTGTGTGTGTGCGTGTGTGTATGCGTGCGTGTGTGTGTGTATGTGTGTGTGTGTGTGTGTGTGTGTGTGTGTGTGTGTCTCTCTGTGTCTGTCTATGAGTGTGTGT